>CATKHJ010183849.1:0-18754 GCA_949750685.1 Vernicia montana
AAACTTAGAAGCTTCATGGTAATGTATTGAATGGTATATGTAATGGAAATAGTCTTATGGGCCTTTTAAGCATTAAGCTTTCGAATATGATATTGTAATTGAATATTGAATGATATTAATGAATATGGATTGTCATAGTTGGTTGGTTCTGATCTTGGGAGCATGATATGGTTATAGATGATGGATTGATGAGGTTCCTATGGGTTTTCGGTGGCCTTAAGCCTACCCATGCCCTAGGATCGTCGCGGCTCAAAAGTCGGGTCGTGACATTCTTCCGGTTCATCGCTGCACTTTCGCCAAATATTTTTTAGGTCCAGCCACATGTAGGGGGTGCAAAATTAAGGGTTCACACTATTCAAAATACTTGTAAGCTTTGGTGTGAGCCAAAACACTAAGGTGAGAATGGACTTGGTAAAATTTCATTGATAATGAAAATACCCAATTGGTAATTGGGGAATGGATGTAGGGTTTGTTATACCCAAACCACTACAAATCTTTGTGTTCTTTATCTTCTTCCCTAATCTCTTCTATTTAATTTTTAATTACCCACCAATTCAACCCCCTTCTTGATGCACATTGGGCAACAAAAATGTAAAATTTATTTTAAATTTTAATGATTTATAACAAGAAAATAATACATAAAAAATGATTTTAGTTACACATGAGTTTCACGTGGGCATTCAACTAAGCTACAAGACTTTAGTGTCTTTGAACCATAAGTTTTGGGGTTTTTTATTCAAAAATTTAATTTATCCTTAATTGTCTCCGACAGTAAAATTGAAGGATCAATTTGCCACTTTTGCTGTTGATTTTTCATTTGAATCTTCATTTGGTTTTTCTTGCATTTGGTATTCTGTACTAATGAAAAATCTATTAAGTGCACATTTTTGGGATTGAATTAGTTCTTCCATCTTTTTTTTTTTTTCCTTACTTTTTTCAATTCCAGATTCATACTTTATAGTAGATAATTTTATTCAAAAAATAAATAATTTAGAGACCTTAATATTATTTTGCTAAAATAAAAATAATTATAAAAGGTGCAAGAAACTATAGCAGTTGATTTATACTCTTTTGATTTCACTCTCTTTATACTCTAAAATCTTATACCTGCATAAAAATAATAAAAAAACACATTACTATAGTTTAGATTCATGATCATGTAATAGGAAAACATACATAATTTGGTCAAATAGTTTTGTAAATAATAAAAATTAAGAACAAATAATTATGGAGAAAAAAAAATTAAAAATGTACAATAATATAAAATTATCTTACCTCCTCTATCAACTTTGAGACACCTTTTGAATCAAACTTGTAAATTTTGATTTGATAAATTTTGAGATTTTGTTAAAGCACATTAGAATAAAAGATAAAGAAAATAGGGGAAAAATAAAGAATTAAGAAAATATGAGAAGAATGAAGTTTTGATTACTGTTACTTTTTTTCCCCAAATATATAGAGAAAATTTTGAGAAGAGAAAGTTTAATTTTAACGTTAAAACCAATTTAAGGCAAAACACAAGAGTTTGTTTACCAAAAATAATTAAGTGAAGAGATTTATTATTCTAAAAATTAGGTGTTTTAATGTTTTTTTTTTTTTTTGTTCAAGATATTTTAACAAGTTAACGAGCAAATTATTAATTGATAATATTTATTACTCTAAATAATAGATTAAATTTGTTTAGAATTTTAACAAAGTCAAAACTCTACAAGATTAATAATATATTTATTAAATAAATTTAAAAATCTTTATATATTAGGAAAACAAATTGAGGCCCCTAGTTTTTGGGGGCCATCACTGTAACCATATGACCTAACTTGATAGCTCAAATATTTGCCAAATTTTCTAAAGCTTTAACATCTAGCATGTGAGTGTTCATAATTTACGTAACAATTTCCATTTAGCTCCATAATTTAACTTATTATTTAATTTAATATTTTCAACACTTATTAATTTTAAAATGATTTAATAATATAAAATAGTTTCAATTTAAAATTTTCAATTAAGTCAAAAATCACTTAAAATAGTAAGTTAAAATATTTAACTTAAAATTTCTATTAAACACGCTCAGTTATTAAGTTTTTAAAATTTTTTATTAAATTAACTTTTATACTCTTAACATATTCTTAGATACTAATTTAAAGTTTAATAATGTTTACTTTTTAAAAATTTATGAGAAATATATATTATCATAATATGATTGTTGCTTTTAAATTTTTTTATTTATGATTTTTATTTTTTTTTAATTTCAAAACAGTGTTTAATGATTAAAATTTAAATATTAATATCATATGGTTAAATCTTGTGCATTAAAAGCTAAATGGGTTACTCCTGCACTTGGAGTTCGATTCCAATAATTCAAATATAGTGTTTTTAGACAGCTTGAGCTGCTTTTGGAGATAACACCACTACCACATTAGAAGTACCCATTTTTAAATACATTATTGGACTTTATTTTTTGGACATTTTGGCTAAAGTGACATAAGGCATGGTATCAAAGACTAAGAATGGAAGAGTACTAATAAATGGCCAACCTTTAGGACCTGGAGAAAGAGGATGACAAGTTTTTGTTACGAGAGAATGAATAAAGATACGAGTAATGAAGAAGAGGGGAGTTAACGCAGCCAGCTCCCGGAGAAGAAGGTTTTTCTTACTTTTCGACTTGGACCTATCATGATTTTGGATCTCACTCGAGCCACGCTCTGTTGATCTCCCTCTCATCACCATCAATGCCTTCGCTTACTGCGAACTGGCCAACCTGTCTTCCTTATTTTTGCGCTAATTTTTTTCTTCCAGAATAGCAGCTGCAATATCATCGAATACTAGATTGTCTATATTATTTGTCAGATTGATGATGAGTTGATCATACGAATCTGGTAGACTTTGAAGCAAAAGTTCAGCACGCTCCTGTGACTCTATTTTATACTTTAATGATGTGAGTTGAGAAAATAGAGTATTTAAGATATTAATGTGCTCCATCATCAAAATAGATTCTGACATTCTGACATCTGCAAAGTGTATAATTTTCTCTTTAGGAAATTTTTGTTGTGGAGTGACTTGGTCTCGTACAATTTTGTGAGATGATCCCAAATCTCATTTACAGTTTTCTTCTGACTCTATTTTTTTAAAATTATTTTACCTGTTTAAACTCAAATTTTGGTTCAGTTCTTGAGAATTTAATAATATTATAATTTATTTTGAGAAATAAATAATTCTAACAATTTATAAATAAATTATAAAATATTTTTAGTATTTTATTTTATTTTGTATGTCAAAATGATATCAATGATGTCATGATATTAATGATGTAGGTAATGATGTCATAATATTAATGATGCAGACAATGATATCATGATATTAATGATGCAAGCAATGATGGCATGATATTAATGATGCACAATGATATCATGATATTAATGATGCAAGCAATGATGTCATAATAATAATGATACATGCAATAATGCAAGATGGTGAAAAAAGAAGATGGAAATTACTTATAAATAGGTATTACCACCCTTCTTTCAAATCATCATTCAATCAAAGAAAATAAATATTTAGAAAGATTTATATTTTCTTAGTTTCATTTCATTTCATTTTTATTTTGATCAAGAAGAGAAGTTTTGGAGTTCGTATACGCCTAAGATTGTATCCCAAAAAGAGTTATTTATAAACTTTTATTTTTCAATTCAATAATAAGTTCTTATTGTTGTAAATCAGCTTATTAGCACAACGGATCAAAGATAATAAGAAGCAATATAAAGTAATAAAGTAAAGAGAATGGAAAAGGGAGATAAAATATGTAGAGAAAAAAGGGGCTTGAAACTCTTATTATTATATTAACTCTAGTTTCCCTTATATAGAAGAATAGTTAGGGTTTAGTGTATACAACATTACTGAAATAACCATATACTATAATCTCTCTAAAATATATATTCAAGAATGTTTAAGTAATATCCACATATTATAATTTATCTATATCAGTTATTATGTTTTCTATTAAATTGATTGTTAATTTAATTGTTTCTTTCTTCTTAACTATGAATAGCTAAATTTCTTATCTATGATTTAGATGTAATCTCTTAATTTTCCTATGACTATCTTTGTTTAATTGATTTGCTTTTGATTATTAGAATTAATCTTTTATCTTAAAATTTAATGCTTGTAAATAATTGATCATTATTTGCACGTTTAAAGATATTATGTGAAGTAGCGAGAGTGAAAGCATAATATTAGTTGATTGAGATATTAAACTTAGGGAATGTGTTGCTTAAAGATAAGAACACTTATTTATGATTAATTAAAAGATTTCCATAAAATTTAATGGATTTGTTTTAATTGCTTGTGATCACGAGAGTAGACATAAGGTTAACATAAATACTTATGTTGTGTCTTGAGAGAGAACATCATATAATTTTGGGAAATCTAATCATTAATTCCAATGAAATTAAATCAATCTAGAGAACATAGAAAATTCATAGGTAATCAATTGATAAAATCTAAATCTTAGGTTTTTTTATATATTGAATTTATCTTTTAATACTTGTTTTTATTTTCTTTTTAATCTTAACTAAATTGATATTATAAATAATAGAGTAATTATAATTTTAGTACTTGACAATACCTTCTTGTGGAATCGACACTCTACTCATACATTATTACTTGCCCATGATCTGTACACTTGCAAATTTTTAGCAACATTTCTCTCTCTTTGTTTTTTATTTTTTGTTTTAATTATTTTCATAAATTCAGTCGAAAATGGTTTAGTAAGAAGTAAGCAAAACAGTGGTGGGCAAAGAATAGGGTAAGGATATATGAACAATAAAATGTACGCATGATTGACAAGTAAAGTGTTGATGTTGGGAATGAGGATTTGGCTCACTAGCAGGGAAAAAAAATTATATATGAAAAATCCTTGTAGATGCAATATTTTCATTTTTCAGCTCCTCGTACTAGGAGGTAATCTTCACCAATTGGGTTTGGCTTCCATACTTTCAACAAGTTTAGAGAAGCAAATACAACTAAATATAAGAGGAGAGTGAATCAGAAGAGTTTAATTGTGTTTTCATTTTTTGTTTAACCTACCTTTGTATCATTGATTTTTCATGGTTTTCAATTTTTTTCCCTATATATTTAGGGTGTGTAGGGGGGGGCTTTTTTTTTTTTTTTTTTTTTTTTTTTTTATAATTATGCTGATTTAAATAAATATATACAGTAATATGCTGGTTTTAAATAAATTTACCAAAACATGTTGAAGTAGGCATTATAAATGCCGGTTTTATACAAAATTTTGGGTCTGTAAAAAAAAATTCATAAAACTAGTAGTCAAAATACCGGTTTTGTGGCTAGTCTGCCATGCAACCATAAAACTGGTGTTTATGATACCGGTTTTATAGAAAACCGGTGTTATAAACATCGGTTTTCTTGAAAACCGGTTCCATAAACACCGGTTTCAAGATTCGCTGGACACGCAGCATGAAACCGATTTCATAAACACTGATTTTTTCGTCCTCTACTTTGAAAACTGTGAAATAATTAAAACCGGTGTTAGTAAAACCGGTTTCTCTTTCCTCTGTGCGTAAAAATAAAAACCGGTTTCATTAATACTGGTTTTTGAAGTGTATATATACCCATCGATTGTAACTCTAAAATTGTGCTTCAAAATAATTTTTAGGTAGAGAAAAAAAATTAAAAAGATAATTTTTTTTATTGTTAATATTATAAATTAATTATTTGTGTCTATTCATACAACATTTATTGATAGTTATTATTTTTTTATAAATAATAACTTATATATATGGGTTTAAAATAATTTTAAAGTGTTTATGACACCGGTTTTGTACTGATTTTATATAAAATCGGTTTCATAAACACCGATTTTATGACACCAGGAACAAAACCAGTATTTTGACTACCAGTTTTGTATAATTTTTTTGATAGACCACAACTTTTGTATAAAACCGGCATTTTGAATGCCTACTTCAACATGTTTCGATAAATTTATTTAAAACCAGCATGTTATTGTATATATTTATTTAAATTAACATAATTAGAAAAAAAAAAAAAAACCCATAAATTTTACTTCTATTATAAAAAAAAAAGGTTTTCAATGTGAAACACGCTTGAAAATTTAAAGATTTAATGTGAATTTGAAAGTTTAATCAAGAAAATACAATAAATTTTACCCTTAGTAGATAATTAGTTTACCTTAAACTTTGTTTATTTTTATAATTATATTTTTTTATTTTTTTTTATCAATTATATCATAATTGTTAAGAGTAATCTCACATTTATTGAAAATAAATAATATATGTAGTTAATATATGGTGATAGCTTATCATCTAATTTGCTAGTTCTAGTCATTTAAATTATGATAATACCAAATATACCAATATGTATTGTGTGTGTTTGTAACTTGACACTTTATTATATTTATTTTTTTTTCTCATTCATAAAAATTAATATGATTTCAAATCATGTTTGACCTGATTTCTTAATTTTTTGATTTTCCATCTGGATGTCCAATCTCAATGGTCCGGTCCGATGATGCTGTTACATTTCAGGGGGAGTGTTTGAATTTCTTTCTTGGTTTCTTGAACTGGATATCCAGTCTCAGCGGGCCCAGTTTCTAGTCCAAGTGACAATTGGATGTCCATTCCCAATTATCATTTGAGGGGAAATGTTAAGAGTAATCCCACATTAATTGAGAATGAATAATATAAGTTGTTAATAAATGGTGATGACTTATCATACAATTGGCTAGCTCTATTCATTTAGATTATGATAATGTCCAATATATCAATATGTGTTGTGTGTTTATAACTTGACACTCTCTTATATTTGTCTTATTCCTCATTCATAAAAATTAATAATAATTTTAAAATTTAATTGCAATTCTACCCTGAATTATAATTGTAAGAAAAATTTTATTAATTAAAAGGTGAAAAAACTAAATTATTCCTAAATTTATTATGTTATATTGTCAATTTAATTTTTGAATTTTTATTTAAGTTAATTAATTAAACTCTTTAACTTTAAAAATTTGATTGGTTGAGTTATTAATTTGATTATTAATTCATAATTTATTAAATTTTCAAAGTTGGATTGGAGAAACTGATTAGTTTCTATTAAAATTTAAAAATTAAATTAATAGTATGATACGTATAATAAATTTTAAGGTCAATTTTATTTTTTATTTTTTAAATTAATATAAAAATATTATTATTATTTTCAATTTAGCTTTAGAGTAGATTCTTAACTAAGTTCTTAAATTGGGATAAAATTAAAAAATATATATATATAATTGTAACTCAGTTTTCGAATGAATTTAGTATTATGTAATTTTATAAACTAAAAAAAGTCAAGCAATGAGACGCAAAAGCATGTGTTGCATGCATGCAAATTTTGTGTTTTTTCTAATAAAAAAGACAAATTTTGTGTTTTTTTTTTTTAAGGTTTATATATTTGGCCATCCTCCAATTGTTTTTTAAAAAAATACTTCTAACTCTTTTTATAATGCAATTTTTTTATCAAAAATACCTTCCTAAATAAGAAATTAAAAAAAAAAAAAAAATCTCTACTCCATTTAAAAACAAGTCTTAGACAAATATTATTTACACATTTTCTCTTAAAAGATACGGTTAAAGTTCTTTTCTTTTTTACTTTTTTCCTGCTATCATCACTTTGCGTAGGTAAATTTTTTTTTTTTTTTTATCTTTGATTATTAAAGAATTATTCATTACAATTTTATGAAAAAAACTAAGCACAAGTAAGTTTTATATTCCCCTTTTCTTTTTTCTCTTCATCATTTGTTATTTGTAATTTCCATATTTTTTGACTGTGATTTTTTTTTATTTTTTATTTTATGATATATAATATATATACATATACCAAATAATTATATACCGTGGAGAAATCTTTTTCGACTATGAATATAGTCAAGACTAGACTTCGTACTTCGTAGCAAGATGAAAGATGAATTTCTTTCTAATTATTTACTAGTGTATATTAAAAAGAAAATTGCTAAAAAATTTAGTATTAATGTATTATTTGATACATATATAATATATTTAAAATTTATTATTATATGATATATATTTAAACATTTTAATTTTAATATTAGCCTTTATAATCAAATCCTAGCTCTGCCCATGAATGAAAGCATAACTAACTTTTTAGGCTAGGCGATAGGCATTGAATACTGCTGTTGCCATTTTCGGCACGAAAAGGAAATCTCATATACTATACATATATGTACATATACATAATTAAATTTCTAACAAAACATGCCCATAAATCTCCGTGTTTATAGGTTAAGGAAATGAGAGGGGTTAGGTTAGAGTTTGTTGAACTAGAACTAGTAGTACACACCACCGTTATTAGAATCAAATCCAGCATTACCTAAAAGGGCGTTATTAGAATAAGACTGGATAAATATTTATCTTGTTTTGCATTTGATGCAACTGAGACTATACTATAATTTTGTCTTGTACTATATTTGGTTATTATGGCATATGACTGAATAATATTACGTAAAAATGACTTCAATACCCTTATCTAGTTTTGTATTTTGTTGAAATGTTTTATGGACACAACAAATCTATATGGGAAAAAGAAATGAAATATTAAATTTTCAAAAAAATAATAATTATTTTATAAGTAATTACACAAAATTTAATTATAACAAATTTTAAAAATTTCTCATGTTTATTTTCAAACATGAGAAATTATGTTTATTGAGGGTAATTCGGGAATAAATTTGTTATTAATTGAATCCTAAGGAAAAAGAAATATAATATTAAATTTTCAAACAAAATAAAATTATTTTTATTGAGGGTAATTTGGAAATAATTTTTTTATTAATTGAGTTCTAAAGAAAAAGAAATAAAATATTAAATTTTCAAACAAAATAAAATTATATTTATTGAAGGTAATTCGTGAATATTTTTTTTTATTAATTGAGTCATAAGGAAATAAGAAATAAAATATTAAATTTTCAGACAAAATAAAATTATGTTTATCGAGGATAATTCGAAAATAAATTTTTTATTAATTGAGTTCTAAAAATTGAACAAGTGAGTTTTCCATAAAATCGGAGGATTGAAAAAAAGGATGAAACTGAATAAAAAGTGATTTTTATTCAGTTCTGTAAATATATAAAAACGCGTCAAATACTAAACAAGTTAAATTTGTTCAGTCCTATCTAGTCCTAGTGAAACAAACGCTACCTAATTATACATCCTTCCTCAGTTCCTTATTATTAATTCAGCCTTGTTTTCTTGCCGACCATTATTTATGTAATACAATTTATAAAGTATAAATATAATTTATTTTATTTAATAATATCATCCCTACTTTTATCTGCCTAATTTTCTTTATTGATAATCTTATTGTTTGGAAAACATGAAAATTATTGTTTAGGGTTTTATTACTTTTTTGAGTTCTATTGTTTATATTTTCATTATTTTTTATGCAAGTAATAAAAAAAAATTATTTGAGTTCAATTAGAAATTAATATATTGACTTAAATTTAAATTAATCAATTGAATTTTAAATTAATATATTGACTTAAATTCAAATTAATCAATTGAATTTTCCCTATAAAAAAAATCAATTGAATTTTCCCTAAAAAAATTAATCAATTGAATTTTATAAAAGAAATCACATTAAATTGAAAAATGAGAACCAAAATGACTGAATCGGTCCAACCGATTAACCAGTGATTGGTTCAATTACCGACAGTTTGAAAAGTCGTTGAATTGGTAGAATCAGTTTGGTTGAAGAAATCGGTACGCAATTCAATTAATTGAATTATACATACTTTTAATAGTTAAGAGGGTGTTCGGTATTACTGCGTTTTTCTGTTTTTTATTTTTTTTTTAATTTTAAAAAAATAATTATTAGAAAATATTTTTAAAAAAATATTATTTTTTATTTTTTTCATATTTATCCATAAACATTTTGAAAACAAAAAGTATAAAACCAAAAATAATAAATTCTAATTTTTAAAATATTATTTTTATTTTTGAAAAACAGAAAACGATACCGAATGCACCCTAAGTTAAGCTACTAATTATTTTTTTCATTCCAATTAAAAATAGATAATCTATGTTACAGTTCAAGAAAGGAGATATATATATATATATATATATATATATATATATATATATATATATATATATATATATATATATTGTGGTTAATATTTATATATTGTGGTTAATATTTTTTCTTTAAAAAAAGGTTTGTGATTTGCTTTCAGACATTTATATAAATTCTTGAAATCATTTAATAGATTTAATAGTTATTAATTTATTAGAAAAATATCTTTTGGTTTAGTAAATTTAAATTAGAAGAATATTTTCACTTAAAAGAATTAAAAAAATATTTTGATAAAAAATAAAAAAATAATTAAAAGAATATTTTGAATAAAAAAATAATAATTAAAAGAATCAAAAGGTAAAAAATATAAATAACTCAAAAAATCACTAAATTTTGAGAATTTTTATAATGTAATAACTAAAATTTATTTGATGTGAATCCGAAGTGAGGTAATGAGTGAGATTGATGGGGTGACGTATCATGTCATGTCATCCACTTTGGTGGGATTTTAAGCTGAAACTCTCATTAAACCTTTGATTGAAAAAAAAAATAATAAAAGTTTAAGTATTTATTTGCAATAAATTTTTTTTTAGTGATCACGTTGAAAAAATATCAAAATTTAATATTTTTGGTATCATTTACCTATTTTTTAATTGTACTCTTGTATAGAAAGAATCGTGTTTAATGGAAAGAAAAGTATTTTAAGATTTTAATAGTAAATTTTATTTTGATATTATTTTATTTCTTTCAAAATAATTATTTTTTAACTCAAAAAATTGAATCATATTAATTATAATTTTCCAAACACGGGAATTGGTTAAATAGAATAGAATATAATTGAATTCTTTTAAAATTTTAGTTTTCAAACAGGAATTAATAAATTTTACTATTACAAATTTAAAATATCATTATTTAAATTAAATATGACTTAAAATGAACAAAATAATTAAATTTTTTAATTTTCAATTATTCTAAATAATATAATTCAAATGAATTCAATCATTATAAAATTTATTTCAAACACATCACTTTTATCGTTAATTCAATTAAATTTCTGCAAATGAGTTTCTCCAAATGGTGCATAAAATAGATCAATTATTTTAAATTAAAAAATAAGTTATTTTGAAAGAAATGAATTCATGTCAAAAGTGATTTGATTTTATGAAAATTCAATTTATTCAATAAGTTATACCATTAAAAATCTAAAATAGAAATCTAATGTGTTAATTAAATTTAGTCATTTAACTATTTTTAACTTACTCTCATGCAATACATAAAATTTAATATAATAGACTATTTAGCTAAATAATATTTATCTTCATTGTGACTTAAAAGTAAAATTTTACATGTTAAAATTATAATTGAAAATTTTACATAATATATTTGGAGATTTTTTTTTATCTTAATATAAAGGGTTCAAATTAAATATGTTGTCAAATGTTAATAAAGTTACACTAAAAAATGTTAAGCCCTCGTTTAGAAACTCAAATTTTAAAAAAATTCAATTTAATTAAATTCAAATTTCCAATTCTCATGAAAAGTATAACTATAATATAATTCAATTATTTTAAATTTAATAAAATTAGTTATTTAAAAAAACATATGTCAAAATAAAAAGATTTTGCAAAAATTCAATTAATTAAAATTTACTACTAAAAACTCAAAATGCACTCATTTAAATTAATCACGACTCTTTTTATGTAATGGTGAAATGAAAAAATAATTACCTTTTTTTATTTTACAATTATTCCAAATAATAAAAGTCAAATAAATTCTATTATTTTTTTTTTTAATAAATTTAGTTTCAACTGAAACTCGAAATTGAAACGTTTCAGTCTTAAAGATAATTCCAACACTAATAAACCAAAAGCTCATTGGTGAATTTTATCACTTGAAATTTATTTTAAATACTTGTATTTTATTATTAATTAAATTAAATTCTATTAAGAATCATTTGGATATTTAATTATTTAAAATGATTGATGATTTAAAATTTGATATTATATTTATTTTATATAATTTTATGTTTGAAACTCAAATTTAAACCTAAAATAGTTTTAAATTATCACTTATCTAAAGTTTCCCAAAATTGCACATGATTTAATCCAAACCTGTGCCTATGGATTAGAGTCCATAGCTCTTCCTGGTCCCTCTCTATGGTACTTCAACTGAACACATTTAACACACATAAATGTAATATTAGGCAATTATATTCTCTTTGATTATGAGTTTTTAATTGAACCACTAGGGTGTAACTCTAGACTAGAGGTAAGCCTATAAAATACATAATTTAATAAACTTTTATTAGTAGTTACAAGAAATTAAAATTAGTTTATATTATTAGAATTTATAAGTTAATTATTAAATTAATATTAATCAAATTTTAAAACAATAATTTCATGTAAATTAATTATTTAAATTAAAAAATTTACAATATTAATGTTGTATAATAGTAAAAATATAATTCTAAATCATATATATATATATATATATATATATATATATATATATATATATATATATATATATATATTAAATTAGTAAATATAAGAAAATAATTTTAGAGATGTAAATTTTATTGTTATTAAAAGAAACTATGAAAAAAAAATAATCAAAATGAACTTTTATAACAAATCATAAAATATAATTACAAGAATTAAAATATTTAGCTCTTCAAAAAAAAAATATTGACTTTGGCAAATGAACAAAAAAAATAAATTAAGACCAAATTAAATATTCTGTCACATCGACATTTGAAATCCTCTTTCAATTCAAATTTTTTTTTTTTAACATGTCAGCACTGCATCCAAATACTCAATTAAATTCTTATTTTGAGATACAAAATCACTTATTAACTTTTTGTATTTAAGTTCAGAAAACAAAAAATTTTAAATAGAAATAATGACCAATCCATTTAATCTTTCTTGTAATGTAGTTCATAAAATTAATTTTATTAGCTTCAATTTAGAAAAATTTCTCTATGTTAAAACAATTGTAATAGGTGTAGGTAATAAAGGAATTATTTTGTACACCCGATGTACTAAAAAAAAATAGTGCATCTTCACTAATATTTAGATAGTTATAATCTATATTTATGCAAAGTGAACTCTACCTGAATATAAGTGAAGGTGCACTATTTTCTAATACACCGGATGCATCTTATAATTTTCCTATTTCAAAATATTTTATAGGCAATTCAAACATTTGGAAATGACTTTGATTTTTATATAAAATTAAGAACTTTTACTGGTGTTTTTCTTCCATCTTAGATAATTTCTTTCAAAACTTTTAATTAAAAAAAAAAAGTCCAAACCATAAAGATCCAAAGATGTCTTAATTCATAAAATTTTCAAGATTAAGACCATAATACCGTAAGTTATTGCTAGTTGTAATATTTCAAGATGTTTCTTAAGCGTGTGTAGACACTATATTTTATTATGATTGTTACAAATATTTTTTGAAATATGAAAATTTAAAGATTTATTAAAATTAAAGATTTTGCCTTTTAATGAAGAGTTTCGATGATGAGGACGAAGCTTCGATGATGATGATGAGTTTCGATGACGATGATGAACACGAAGAGTAGCTTGGTACAAGCAGGGGGGTAAGGGGGAGCCTTGGCTCCCCCAAACTTTTAAATTTTTAAAATTATTATCTATATATTTTAAATATTTTTTAGTTTAGCCCCCAAACTTTTAAAATTTTTAAATTATTACCTATATATTTTAGATATTTTTTAGTTTGGTCCACTAAATTTTTAAAATTTTACTTATATATTTTTAGATATTTTTTAGTTTGGCCCCAAACTTTTAAAATTTTTAAATTATTACCTATATATTTTAGATATTTTTTAGTTTGGTCCACTCAATTTTTAAAATTTTACTTATATATTTTTAGATATTTTTTAGTTTAGTCCCATAATTTTAATTTTTTTTTTCATTTTTGTGTCACAAACTTTCAAAATTTTTAATTTTAATATCTCAACTTTAATTTTTTTTTTGGCCTCCCTTCTTTTGGAGTTATGGCTCCGTCCTTGGGTACAAGAAAGGCGAGCTGAGGAGCTCGATACAAGAGAGCCGAGTTGAGGAGTCAAGGTTGTTGGATGCCTGAATAAATATGCGAGTTGAGAGGCTCGATGTCAGGAAAAACATTGTGACAACATGAATAAATAAGTTTAAATTATTACCTTAGAAATTGCATGAGTATGAATGAAAATTGGAAAGTAGTGAACATATCCATGTTGCTTGTTACATCAATTTTTTCAAAAATTTGAAATTTTGTTGGTGTCCAACATGCCCAGAAAACACGCTCATGTTGCTAATGACACGCCCATATTGCTTGAAAAATTAAAAATGAATAATAATTCAGCCCAAAATGATTTTAATAAATTTTCTCTCAATTTAAAGACTTATAGATCATTTCAAAAGCATTCCAAACTCTTTTATTTTCTTCTCAAGCCTAAGTTATTCATTTTTTTTTTTTCAAGATCTCTCAATCCAACCCAAATTTCTTCCATTATTTCAAAGCAAATGCAGGATCTTAAGAGGAACCCAATTATTCAAATGAAATTTCTTTATTCCTTTCTTCCTTTGGAAAAATATCATATAGAGTGAGAGAAAAATCTTTGAGTAAATCTACAAATCCTTTAATTTTCATATGGGTATGGTTTGATTAAGATTGAATTATAATAAATGAGTTAGATAGAGAATATTAATGACATTTAATGTAAGAAATAAGATTTATTGAATTTGAAATCATAATGCATGTTTTAGCAGTGATGTGATATTACGAGCCAATTTTTATAAATAGTATTAAATTTATTTTTTTATCCAATAAAAAATATACTATTCATGTCTAAATTAAAAAATTGATAAATGAAAAAAAAACCTCATAAATAAATTACAATGAAAGAAAAATAATTGAAATAGGACCAAAAGATAAAAAAAAAATACTATAAATATAAAAATCCATACCACAGGTCAATGTCAAATTAAATCATTGAGTCATGAACGTAGTTATCCAGTATACTAATCCAATCAACTATGGCTCTTAATGAATAATTTTCAAGCAAACCCATATATCGAAACTTGACCAACTAATATATTTCATCTATCCGTTTCACAATAATTATTATTTTAAGAAAATATACATATATTAAAAAAATTATTAAATATTTTTAATTTTAATTAATATAGATAAATATATCATTATTTTTTCTCATCAAATAAAAAAAATTATGAAATATTAGAATTAAAATGAGGATAAAATTAAAAAAAAAACTAATAAATATTGTATTAAATTCTTAAAACGACAAATAATTTAAAATAAAAAATTCTTTCTAAAATGACAGTTATTATGAAACCAATGGAGTATTAATTTTAATTATCGAAAAAATAAACAAAAATTCTAACTCAGTTACCATTATAGATAGTAGCTTTCATATTTGATATTATAAGTATTCATTTATGAGTTATAATAATCTCACTTTCACATACAATAGTATATGGTGTAAGTATAACTCATATATATATATTTTTTATGAATGTTTAAATAAGTGGTATTAAATTTGTTTCACTACAACATTTGTTATTGTGTAAGTCTTTCCTTTATGAAAAGAGTCTTTAAACATTTTCACTGCAACACCAAATATCATAGCTTAAATTTTTATTCCCTTTAAAAAAAATTTAATTATATAAAAATGAAATGTCTATAAACAAAAATAGATATATAATATTAAATTTATAATTATTTTATCATATCATCTATCAAAATAATTTTGTTCGTTGTCCATTATTATTATTATATTTTTTGATCCAACTTGTACGAATAACTAACATTCCGATAATTTATTCTTTTTGTGATTCTTAAAATTAGTGACAGAGTCAGAAATTTTTTTTATGAAGGATTAAATTTTTTAGACCATCATTTACATTAATGTAGTATATATAATTAAACCAACTTCTATATATTTAAAAAAAAAAATTCACCTAAAATAAGAGAGGCTAAATACAATATATAATCAAAGTTTTATAATTTTACACCTTTTTTTTTTTTTTTTTTTTGAGGTTAAGGGACCATGGCTACTTCGGCCCCTAGCTCCGCGGTTGCTTAAAATGCATTTATTCTCCCCAGCTTGACATATAAACTGAAAAAGGGTTATTATATATAAAAAAAAAAATTTGTGTGCATTTGTGTTTTGAAATCGGTTTTTAAAAATGTGTGCGTTTGTGTGTGTGTGTGTGTTTGTTTTTATTTTTTTTGGTAATGCAAACTTGCAATTTCAACTATCCATAGCATTATTATCAATATTTTAAAAATAGGATCGGACTTGTTGGTTTAATCGGTTGAATCAAAAATTATTGATCAATTTGATTTGATTTCCTGAAAAAATTGAAATTTCGATTAAACCACATTTTAATTGGTTTTTGACCAATTTTGATCGGTTTTAACCGGTCAGACATTTATTAATAAAATTTTATAAATAAAAAAAATAAAAATATTTTATCCAATCAGTCCAATTAATTGAATTGAGACCAATTTGATCACTGATCTTATTTTTAAAACACTGATTATTATATATATACTCTTCAATGAATATCATGGCCAAATATCAGCAATAGTTCACCTTTAAGCACACCCATAAAACCAAATAAAATGATGAAAAATATAACATGCAATTTCATCGAAAAACACAATCCATACCCGGTCTCTAGGCAAACTTGACCAGGGTCAATAAATGACGAAAGTTAAAAACAAGCTCAATCAGCCAAGATAACATTGTAAAATTCCAAATGCACACTTATATTCTTTATGGTAAATCACTCGTAGCATTCCAATAGCTTCCTTATTCTCACTCATTCTTTAAAATAAGGAGTCAAACTCATTTAAATTATTTTCAACAACATCTTAAACTAAGCTCATTTTTTAAAATTTATAAAGAGTCACTTTCTCCCTCCTTAAATCTAAGGAGTGAGAAAGTGGCTTCTAACTAATTTTTTATTATTTCTCTTTCATCATTTTATTTACTTATTTCTTATTCTCTCTCCTCATTATTCTTTTCTTAAATAATTTTATTAATAAAAAAATTATATAGAGAGTGATATAGAGAGTATTGTTGGAGTATGCATAATTTTTAAAATAAGTTAAAATAGGGTATTGAATTGTTTATATTATAATAGAGAGTGAGACTAATAACATTGTTAGGGATGCTCTTAGATCATCCCGACAATACTCCTTATATGACTTCTATTAAATTATAAATAATTCAATTCTTTATTTTAATTTATCTCGAAACTCGTATGTAGTTCAAAAATACTCTCTATTTCACTATTTATTTAATTTATTATTAATAAAACTATTAATATGACTTTGTAAATTAAAAAAAAAGAGAAAAAATAAAATACTCTTAAGAGTTATTTTCTCCCTCATTAAATTTAAGGAGAGAGATTATGACTTCTAAAAAATTTTGGGAAATGAGGATGGATTAAGGAGTCTCCTAGAAACCTAATTATTAGAGCATCCCCAATAGCCTCTTTATTTTAACTCATTCCTTAAAATAGGGAGTCAAACTCATTTAAACTCCTTCCAACAACCTCCTAAACTAAGCTCATTCTTTAAAATTTATAAGGAGTCACTTTATGTAATACCTTGAATTTTAATTTATTAATTTTGAGTAATTATTTTAGTAAAGTAAATTAATTAATTAATTAATTTAATTATTTAAAAATTAAATTTATTTAAATTAATTATTATTATTATTATTATTATTATAAGATAAAGAAGCAGAAAGACATAAAAAGAAAGGAAAAAAAAAAGGAGAGAGAAGAGGCAGAATCGGACAGAAGAGAGAGAGAGAGAGAGAGAGGCAGAAGGAAAAACTGATCAGATCGTTGCCTTCCGGTTGTCAGATAGCTACACGCACCGAACTACCAGGTAGGGGAGGAGAAAACTCTTCCGACAGTATCTAGCCGGTCGCCGCCTAGACGTTTTCCATCCAGCAGACTTTCGAGCTTTATTTCGTCTACTTTTCGACCTCCGTTTTCAACGATTCTCATACCGTTGGTTTCCTTATCTCGTAAACTTCGATTCGGTATCTTATTTGCGAATTATGGTGAACATTTGTATTTTCACCTAAATTCGGTGTAATTTTGGATCTGCCGATGCGTTTTTCGGCAATCCTCCGGCGAGAAAAATGAGTGGTGCATATTTTCAATATCCACGCTTCGATACGAATATATTGACACCAATTTCGCCACTAATTGGCACCGTTGATATTTTCTGATGACTTTTTCGGCGACTCTCCAATGAGTGCGCCTGACAGTCCGAAATTTATCCCTGATGATTAATTTAGTATCAGAATGATTTATTTTAGCGTATCAAAATTGTTATGAATTTAGATAGTTAATTGTAATTAAATTATATTCTGATGATTTGTTAAATATTTTATTTTCTAGATCGTCCAGGATCGTCATCTGCAGCTCCAGGTCCTAGTCAATGATCGACTTTGATTCTCAGCACCTGTGTTGTGAGTGATTCTAATATACTTTTCTGCCTTCCATGCATCTACATTTATCGTATGAATATATATTATATAATTATGCATTATGAGTAATTATTGAACATTCTGGCACATGTATGTGAATGATTTATTAATTAT
>CATKHJ010183904.1:0-15649 GCA_949750685.1 Vernicia montana
TTTAGTTTTAGATTAATAAAATTATATAAAAATTAAAAAATACATATATTAATTAGTTTAGTACAAATGAATCAAATTAATTGTAAATAATAAATAATATAATTAATAGGTAAATTTTATTTTTAGAATAATAGAATGAATATATAAAAATTTAAAAATACAAATATATTAATTAGTTTAGTAGAAGTTATTTAAATTAACTGAAAATAATAAATAATATAATATTATGTAAATTTAAGAATAATTGTAAAATGTAATGTTTAATAAATTATAACATATATAATAAATATAATATATTCGGTTCTTTCGGATCGGTATGGTTCAAATTCAGTTCAGTTCAATTCAGATATCGGAACGGATACACATCATTCCTTCATACCGTACCATAACATTATAATTGATTCAATTCGGGTTAGGGGATAGAGAATTTTCATTAATAAAGATTTTTTCAATCTGGAGTTTTAAATCGGGTCGGGATACTCACGTCACCCCTGATTCCAACAATTAAATCCAACAGGCTTTAATTTCAATCTCAAAATTTAATTATATTATCATGAATTTCAATTTATGAAAAAATTATGACTTGGAGACTATATAATAAAAAATTGTGTTTTTTCTTTTTTAAAACAAAAATTATGGTTTTTATTTATGAAAAAAAATTATCCATTTGTTTATTATATATGTTATATAAATTATATAAATTTTCTTTTTCATAATAAAATATAATAAAAATTAAGAATTGCAAAAATAAATAACAAAATATAATGGGCATGTATATTTGTCATTTGAATTCTGATGGGCCTTGGAGTTCATATTCTACTAATTAGCTCAGTACTTAATGGGCCTATTCATAAAAACAAAATTATTAGGCTCAAAAAAAAGGAAAGGAAAATAATAAAATAGATATTTTAAAAAATGAAATAATTATTTCTGGTTTTTTATAAAATATAATAATTTTATATGTTTCAAAATTATTTACAATATATTTAAAAATCCAACCAAAACTTATAATTCTAAATTTGTTGTTTCATAGAATAACTAATTCACAATTAAATTTGAACTAAAACTGAGAATAACTAATAATTATTTTATTTTATATTATTCCATGAATCAAACTAGACTTAAAAAAAAATTTATAACTTACCATTTGACAAACAAAAATAGAAATTCAAACCGAGGATTACATGTTATGAATTATGGACCAAACCCCTTTACCAAATTAAGAATGTGAAAGCTGAAAAAGAAGGCCCATGAGTATACTTGTCATGGATTCAAAATAATAGGTTCATCTTTGGGTTGAGCTAAATCATTTTTACCCATTCAGGTGATCACATACTAATGGCAAAAAGAAAAGGTATTGTCTAATTAATGGAATAAGTAATTTTTATTGTGTCAATCTTTTGATATCATACATGTATTTAAACACTATGTGCATTGTCATCAACATACTTATTTCTGATTTTGTCTGATGTTATAGCTCTTGAATCAGTGTACTCAATGATATTTAAAGACGAGACAAATTTCGATGATGAGAACAAAAATGAATTTTGAGGACTAGCTAGTGCTTCGCCAAACGAGTCACAAACTTCGAGCTGATTGATTTACCAATTGAAGTCATATCACAAGTTCATAAGTAACAGTATTTTAAATGAATTTTGTTCTTGTTGAACTCAATTAAGATTTGGATGATTTTAGACCACATCATCATCTGAATTAATATATTATTAGCCGGGAATTACAATATCTAAATAATATAACTTTTAAAATCAAATATGAATATTATGAAACTTCATAATGTGTCACATATTGAAACTAAGTATATAAAATAATTGAATTAATTTGATAAATTAATTATTTATTAAAATATATTGAAGTTTATAATATAATTAATATCTCAACATGATACAGACAAATAAATAGAAAAATAAATATACCTTAAAAAGAATTACTTTAAATTTCACTAATAAACAATTAACCCAAACTCTTGTTCTTATCCATACATCCATACAAAAAATCCTTACTCATGAATATTGACATCGCCAAAAACTAATAAAAATATAATTATGTTTATATCTTGTAGGATTTACAATAATCTCTCCCTAGTATATTTCGTGCAGGTAATATGTATAGGTAATTAGGTTAATTTTATACTAAATAGTTAATTAGAACAATTAGAATTCTTGTAGGATTTTTTTTTTTATAACCTCACGTTATAATACTCCTTATACATTAAGAAAAAAAATTAATTTAAATAAATGTGTAAATAAATAAATAAATAAGAAAAAAAGATATTTTAAAGAATCTTAAAATTTAGTATGGAATCCTAGTATAATAAGTAATTTAATTATTAATTGAAATTTTAATACAATAAGTAGTTCAAGTAAAAAGAGATGATTTAGACAATAATAAAAATAAAAAAAGATATATTGCTAAATCAAATAAAATATATTATTTTCATTATTTTAGATTTATTTATCCTCTCTTTATTTTTTAAATTTAAGAAAAAATCAATTAATTTTTATTTTTCAGAAGTCACATGCTTGGCACATGATCATGAATAGTAACTCTCGAATAGTAGATATTTTTAGCTTTTATTTGACTTTTGACTTCAAATTTCAACCACTAAATTTCCTCCTTATCATGTACATCAAATAGTAGAAATTTTTGTCTTTCTCTTTTTTTTTTGTCTTTCTCTTTTTTTTCTTCTTATATGGCTGAACCATCCAAGCTTTCTTTCTTCTTATTTTCTTTCTAAATGAACAATAACTCAAGATTAAGCTTTGATTTTAGTAGAATAAGTGGTTTCCAACTGTAAATAAGTTTAATTCTTTCTTTAGTCTTCTAGAATGCTGAGTCATCCATTTTGTTATTCTTGCTGAGTCAGCAACCATTGTCAGTTCTTTACTTTCAGTCACTCTGTATATAAAATTTTTACCACTCCTAGTGAATAAAATTCAAGGTTCATTTTTCAAATTCTTTTCTCTGTCTTGATTTATGATATGATATCAGAGCAGTGGTTTCTCTCTCTCTAGAAAGTTATTTTTCTTCTTTTTCCAGAGATTTCTTCATCTTTCTTTTGATTCTCATCTTTTCTTTAGTTCTTAATTGTTCAAGCTCTTGCTTTAATGGCGGATATTAATGAGAATGTTGTTGTTACTCCAACTATTAGATCTGGATCTACTTCTAGATCTTCACATAATCCTTTGGAAGATTCATTATCACCATATTTCATTCATCACTCAGAGAATCATAGCTCAATTTTGGTTACTCCCTAGCTAACATCGATGAATTATTCCTCATGGAGAAGATCTTTCATGCTTGTTGTTTTGATAAGAAATAAGTAAGGTTTCTTAGACGGCTCGATTCCAAAGCCTGTATCTACTGATCCGATGCATTTGCCATGGATAAGATGTAACAATCTAATTGTGGCCTGGTTGTTGAGATCGATTTCAGCTTCCATAGCTTCAACTGTGTTCTAGATGGAAGAAGCAAGTCAGATCTGGAATAAGTTACATAAGAGATTTGCACAACTAGATGATTCACGAATTTGTCATCTCCAGCATCTTTTATGCTCAATCACTTAAGGTAATAGGTCTATTGATCAATATTTCACTAAATTGAATGGTATATGGGAAGAATTGAGAATTTTTAGGCCTCTACCACATTGTAATGTGGAAATTGCAATAATGCTTGTTTTCAAGTCTTTGTGGATTCTCAACAAAAGGATTTTATGTTTAAGTTTTTGAATGGACTTAATGAATCCTTTCAAACTCTTAGATCACAAATTATTATGATGAAGCCTTTTCCAACATTGGATCAAGTTTATAATATGATCTTAAAAGAGGGGACACAAAGATTTTTGAGTTTACAAACACATAATTTTTAAAAAGCTTCTGCATTTGCTGTTAAGAACAATAAGAATAATCTCTCTTGTACATACTGTGGTAAGCCTAGACATATCAGAGAAAAATGCTTTAGGCTAAATGGTTTTCCTCTTGGCTTTAAGTTCAATAAGCCTAGGAACAATAATTAAGCCTTGCAAGGAGTTGCTCACTTTAATCAAAACAGTCCAACTAATCAGTCTCAAACTGTTAATAGACCTATAAATTTTGGTATTGTAAATGCTGTTGCAGGCATAGATTCTATAGATACTAGTTCACAGTTAGGCATTTCCAAGGATCAAATTTAGAAACTCATGGCATTTTTAAATGATCAATGTATCACTGATAACCTTCACCTTCAGCTACTGAACCTCAAAATTCTATAGTCAATATGGCAGGTAATGTTCCATCTGTTCTATCAATTATCTATTATAATACTTTTAATTGTTTGCTTCACACTAAATTTCATAAATCACCTTGGATCATGGATACTAGTGCAACTGATCACATTACCCGTTCTCTACACTTGTTTTCTTCATACAATCCTGTACATAATTGTTTTGTCCAATTTCCAAATGGTATAAAGGTTCAAGTAACTCATACAAGTAGTGTGTCTCTTGGTTCTCTTCAGTTAAACAATGTCTTGTTGATTTCTTATTTTACCTTCAATCTCATTTATGTTAGTAAATTAACTTTAGCTTCTTCCTCATTTTTTTTCATCCAAACCTTTCATCATAGATGATGATTAGACTGGTTGAAATGAAAAAGGGTTTATACTATCTTTAATCAAACTTCTCCCCTGCAGCAAACACAAGGCCTTTGTCTAGCTCCAATGTTCTTCCAATTGTTTCTAAACCATCTTTTTTCAACTATAAATATTAATTGTATTGTCAATGCCAAAGTATGGCATCATAGGTTAGGTCATATTGATCTCAGTGCTTTTCCTGCTTTGTCTTCATTGCTACAAAAAAATATAAATAAAGAGTGTGATCCTTGTCCAACTTGTCCAAAGGCAAAACAGAAACGTTTACCTTTTCCAATTCATTCTGGTATTAGTAATAATCATTTTGATCTCATGCAATGGATGTATGGGGCCCTTATTCCCAATATGATATTAATGGCAACCATTACTTTCTGTCAATTGTTAATGATTACACGAGGGTTGTTTGGATGTTTCTAATGAAACATAAATCAGAAGTCTCACAGTTGCTTGTTTATTTTCACAAGAATGTGCTTACTTAGTTTCAAAAATTTATAAAGGTTATAAGAATAAATAATGGGACCGAGTTCTCTCACCCTACCTTCTTTGCTTCAAATGGTGTTATCCATAAAAAAAACTTATGCATATACACCACAACATAATGGTGTTATTGAGAGGAAACACCAGCACATATTAAACATAGCAAGAGCCCTTCTTTTTCACTCTTCTTTACCTCTAAAATTCTGTGGCCAAGCTATTATTACAACTACATTTTTAATAAACAGAACACCATCTCCTTTATTGAAAAACAAAACTCCATTTGAACTCCTTTTTTACCAAGCACCTAATTACAATCATCTCAGGTCTTTTGGATGTCTTGCCTTTGCATTTAATCTTACTTCCTATAGGAAGAAATTTGATTCTAAGTCTTGGCTTGTGTTTTTGTTGGTTATCCAATGGGTGTTAAGGGGTATTCTCTTTATGATTTAGACACTCATCAAATTTTTGTTTCCAGGGATGTTATATTCCATAAGAATATATTTCCCTTTTATTCATCTACTCCACCCTCTTTCTCAGAATCTCGTTCTCCAACATTAGAGTTTCCTTTCGTATTGCCTTTTATTCCTGATTTTTCTTCTGATATTGCATTTCCTGCAACTAGTTCATCTTTTGTCCCTATTGTCATTCCTTCTTCTTCCATAGATACACCACCTATACATGAGTTACATGACACCACTATACCTTCTAATTCTCTTTTACCTGGTTCTTCTACTTCTGATATTCCACAATCGTCGCCATCTCCTGTTTCTCACAATATATTAGATAGACCTTCTCTTAGGCATAGTACTAGACCCATAAAACCACCATCTTACTTACAAGGCTACCATATAGCATTGCTCACTCATTCCATTTCATCTTCTTTATATTCCACATTTCATCCTTTACACCAATATCTCTCATATGAAAATGTTTCTCCTTCACATCAAAATTTCATATGTTCTATATCATCTATATATGAACCTTCATTTTATCATCAAGTTGTTCAATATGATCATTGGAAAAGTGCCATGAAAGATAAATTGGATGCCTTGGAATTGAACAACACATGGACTGTTCGACTGTTGTTCCTTTACCTGTTTCTCATAAACTAGTGGGCTGTAAATGGGTTTATAAAGTGAAGTTTCAGTATGATGGTTCTATAGAGAGGTACAAGGCTAGATTAGTAGTCAAAGATTATACACAAAGGGAGGATTTTGATTACCAAGAAACTTTTAGTCAAGTGGCAAAGCATGCTATTGTGAGAATGTTCTTGGCTTTGGCTGCTATACATGGTTGACATTTGCCTCAACTTGATATTAATAATGTATTTTTAAATGGAGACCTATATGAGGATGTTTATATGGAGTTACCACCTAGCTATCAGCTTCAGGGGGAATTAGCTAAGGCTCAGGAATCTAGTATCCAGTTGGTTTGTAAATTGCAAATATCAATATTGTATCCAATTGGTTTGTAAATTGCAAATATCAATATGGTATCGAGTTGGTTTGTAAATTGCAAAAGTCCTTGTATGGGTTAAAGCAGGTATCTAGGAAATAGAATACAAATTTTATGGAATGTTTGGTGTCTAATGGTTTCCATCAATCAAAATCAGATTACTTTTTGCTTACTAAGAAGGAACAAGCTGGTTTCATTGCTTTATTGGTATATGTTGATGCTATCATTATAGCAAGTGATAATGCAACTTTGATTCATCATTTAAAAGAGTTACTGAGTTCTCATTTTAAGTTGAAAGATTTAGGATTGCTAGATCAAATTCTGGAATTTCCATTTGTCAAAGGAAATATGTTTTGGAACTCTTAGAAGAATATGGTCACTTAGGTGTGAAACATTCTGCTATTCCTTTAGAAGTCAATCATAAATTGACTCACATTGATACTAATTTATTGAAGAATCCCACAAAATTCAAGCAACTAGTTGGTAAGTTCATGTATTTGACTCTAACTAGACTTGATATAAGTTATGTAGTCCATGTTCTTGCTTAGTATATGGATAAGCTAGCAGAGATTCATTTACAAGTTGCTTTTAAAGTGTTGGGATATTTAAAGACAGCACCAGGACAAGGAATCTTCATGTCTGCAAATTCAAAGATGAAAATAATGGGATATACAAATAGTGATTGGCTGGATGTGCAGAAACTAAAAAATCATTATCAGGGTATTGTATTTTCCTTGGTTATTCTTTGGTAAGTTGGAAGTCTAAGAAGCAGAGTATAGTGGCGAGAAGTTCAGGTGAGGCTGAATATAGAGCGATGGCTGTAACAACTTATGAAATAATATGGATATTGTATTTGCTTGAAGATTTTGGATTCAAACATGAAGGGGCAGTACAATTGTTTTGTGATAATATGTCAGCAATACATATTTCTAAAAATCTAGTATTTCATGAAAGAACTAAACATATTGAGATAGATTGCCATTTTCTAAGAGAGAAGGTGTTATTTGGATTAATAAAGCTTGAATATATTCAAACATATAAGCAAATAGTAGACATATTTACAAACGCTCTGCATCCTTCAAAGTTTAAAGAGCTACTGAGCAAGATGAACTTATATAATTTGTATGCTCATTTTGAGGGGGAGTGTAAATAAGTTTAATTCTTTCTTTAGTATTCTAGAATGCTGAGTCATCCATTTTATTATTCTTGCTAAGTCATCAATCGTTGTTAGCTCTTTACTTTCAGTCACTTTGTATATAAAAACTTTACTGCTCCTAGTGAATAAAATTCGAGTGTAATGACCCGAATTTTTATTAATTTTAAAAATTCTTATTTTATAAAAGAATATATTATTTAATTATATTTAATTTATTATAATTATATTTTAAATAATATATATGATACCTGAAAGAATTATGAAAATGTTCTTTTTATTATAATTTTTAAAATATATGTATATATATTTAAAAGTAATGAAAAATAATGTATATTGATATTTCATGAAATAAAAATATTTTTTGAAGTTAAATTTCTATGTTTTAATTTATTATAGTTTATTTATTAAAGAATTACTTTGAAAATTTAAGAGAAAATTGATTTTTTATTCATGTTATTTAAAGTTTAAAGCTATTATTATTATTATTATTATTATAAAAAAAATTGAAATGAATTTGTATATATGGATTTTGGCTGCCTGATTGGTCCAAAAAAATGGACCAATTAAATTGTTTTTGTATTGTTGGCTGAACGGAAACCAATGCAACAGAGAGAGAGCTGAGTGCCGAACCACCCACCTTCGGCCGGCGGTGGGTTGCACCGCCACCACCACCGGAAAGCTCACCTTTCGGCGACCTCAGTGAAGCAGCAACGGTGCGAGGCGATGATCGGTAGTGGTGCACTCGTCGATTGAAGTTTTTTCGGCGATGTGAACTTTCGATAGCTATTTCGGACGATTCCAATGTCCTTTTCCGGTGATTCTAGTGGCGTTGGAACTATCTCGAAGATAGCTTTCTGTTGATACCAATTTCAGCCCTTAAAAACCATCGGAGATCAAGATTGAAAAACGGGAGACCGAAACTTTGAGGCTCAATTCCTGGCGATCGGCAGCGAGTGGGGGAAAGTGGCATGCATTTTTGGGCTCCTAGCATCGAGACGAGTTGATTGGTATGACCACCGATCTCCAGCTCCATCGTCCATGGCGGTGCGTGGCCAGACGACGGTGACTCCGGTGACAGCTCTGACAACCCCTGTTTGAGCAGCCTAGTTTTAACTCCCCGATGTATTTTATGACCCCCGATTGATTGGATTCTGCGTGGATAAGTTCGAAACCTTCAAATTTCACTGTGATTTTTGAATTTAGGACCGTTTATTGTTGGAAAATGTATATATATGAATTATGTTTATGTTTCTAGAATTAAATTAATGAATTTACAATTATGAATTTATTGAGAATAATTTATTATTATTTTTAATCAATTATCGAAACGAGTTTATCTTATTGGCAATTTTCTTCTAATTATAGTTAATTTTAATTAAAGTAGTTTCATGGGCATTATTATAAGTAATGATCAGTATCATATATGAATTTTATATCATTAATAAATTTCTTTGCATATTGTGAGTTAAATTATAAAGAATGAGACTTGAATTATTTTTATACTTGCTTTCTATAAATATATATATAGTTATAACTTTTTTTAATTAATTAAATTGATTTTTATGGAAGTGAATGTGAGTTTTTGGTAAATGAGTTATTAAGGAATTTTAAAGAAAAATAATGTTTTTCTTTCGATACATGTTCATTCAAATGATTTCTAAATTTTTTATATTGTTAAATTATTTGCTAAGTAATTTGTTTTTAAACAATGTTGTATGATTTAAAGAAATTAAATTTATTATAAGTGAAGTTGCTTATATAAGTTATTAAAATGTTCTAAGAGAATAATTTTAAGAAAAAAATGATTTTAAGAAATCAAGAAAAGTTTATAATTATATATATAATTCTTTAAAAATATTTTAGTTATTAACATTTCCAATAAAATTATTTTTAAGTAAATCACTTTTATATAATGTTTTAATAATATGAATAATCTTCTTTATATGTATATACAGATATGATTGAGTTGATTTTCTCCTTTGGAAGTGATGATGTTTTATAATTTCAATTATATATGATTGGAGAATTTAGATGGGTTAATGAAAATGAAACTTGAATTATTTTGTACTTATATATATATATATATATATATATATATATATATATATATATATATATATATATATATATATAAGTTAATTAAATTAATTTAAATGGATCATGTTTATGTTTCCAGCGTTAAATTGTTGAGTTGAAATCAGTTCGATGTTTTTCAAGTTTGAAGACCCAGAAAAAGGGGGGGCTGGCTTTTTTCCCTTGTTTCTGTAGGGTGATGTCATAGTTATAGGGGAGATTCTGCCAAAATTTCGATAGAATCTTTATAGTTGTTGAGTATAGTTTAAAGGTTAATGTTGGAATTGTCTGTATCCTAATGTACTTCCTTTATTGTCCAGTATTGACGTTTCAGGCGTCTTCCTAACTACTAGATATCAAACATTTCGAGAGGAGTTGGTTTAGTATTCGTTAAGTTTGTGAGTGATACTTTCTCATATGTTTTCCTACTTATCATGCATTGCATTTATTGTATGATATATATATATATATATATATGCACTACGAATGCATAAAGACATCCTAACATATAATTGGGAATGTTGCATTATGAATTATATTACTGATTACATGTGAATGTCTGAATGAGATTATGATGACGTAGGGATGTTTGGCTGGATTTGAGCTAGTCTCATTGTGACCGTATGTATTAGATAAGAAAAATTGGCCGGGTTCGAGCTGGTCTCACTGTAGCCGTATGTTATGAAAATTAAGAGAGCTAAGGGAGGAAGTCGGCTCTCCATATTAAAGTTTAGTGTGGTTCCTATAGACTAATTTTCATTCTTGGATGATTATGTGATTGATTATCTCTTTGACACGATGTATGAGCATTTCTTTATAAAGAATGATTGTAGGACACCAGGTTGGTATATTGGTTAGTATTATTCACTGAGTTGAATGTTCATATATGTTCAATATTTTTTTCAGGATTGCAGGTTGAGCTGAAGAGTAAATTACAATTGAGCTATTCCCTTGTTTCTGTAGGGTGATGTCATAGTTATAGGAGAGATTCTGCCAAAATTTCGACAGAATCTTTATGGTTGTTGAGTATAGTTTAAAGGTTAATGTTGGAATTGTCTGTATCATAATGTACTTCCTTCATTCTTGAATGATTATGTGATTGATTATCTATTTGACACGATGCATGATCATTTCTTTATAAAGAATGATTGTAGGACACCAGGTTGGTATATTGGTTAGTATTATTCACTGAGTTGAACGCTCATCCATATTCAATATTTTTTCCAGGATTACAGGTTGAGCTGAAGAGTAAATTATAATTGAGCTATTCCTGCCTTTCGTCCCTCGACAGTAAAGTTTATTTTATTATTCAGTCATGTAATTAATTTATTATTGTTATGTATTATAAAACTTTAGAACTCCGCATTATTATTTTCATTTTCTGAAATTATGTATTATTGGTTCAGTGGTATAAGTTGTTGAGTTTTGAAGGATAGCTAAGTTTCCTCATTATGGTTTATGTAATGTTCTATTAAGTAGAAACCAGATATTGATGATGATGATATAATTAATATTTTTAGCTCTAAGTGGTTTTGATATGTTATTATGTTCATATTCTGCTTAACAGGTGGACTCATAATCCTGTTCTATGACAGTTACAACTGTCATATTGCATGTTTTATCATTTAGCCAATAGTCAAATTTACTACGGGTTCTGAAAACCTTAAATTTTCACATTCTCTAGTGTCAGTCACGTGCCTTCAGATTCAAGTGGTGACATTGAGGTTCATTTTTCAGATTTGTTTCTCTGTCTAAATTTACGATACCAACCTTAGAAAATAAGCTTTGATTAATCCTTCCCAAGTCTTTATTTGTATTGGATCCCTAATCTCTCCAAACCAGTGATGTATTTAATTTTGCCCTTTCCTCGTAGAATAATCAACCAAGAATTCTGATACCATATAATAATGTTGCATTGATGTCTTTATGGAATCTAGATGAGTGTCTTTTGATCAATGAAATAAAGAGCAGAGATGGCTCAAAATTTTTGGATTAAAAAATGTTCTTACGTTTTCTAGTTCATAGATCACAAGTTAGAAACATTAACTAAGGGGATAAAAGAGTTATCTATTTACCCATTAAAGTTTGAAACTGACGCAGCGAGGAAGCGAGGATAAACAAGGCTAGAGCACGTCTACGCCTTAAACAACCTTGAGTCCACAAGGAAAATAATTTCTGAAATCCACCAGGAATAAAAGAGACTGAATTTTTATTGATAATGAGAGATCTCCCAACTATTACATAATATGCCTATTTATAAGGCAAGAAATCCTAAATAAGAAACAATAAAATTACTAAATAGGACACCTAAATATTCTAGAATTACTTGAAAAATAAGAAAATAAATCTAAAATTAATCAAAAATTACAATTATTATAATTATTAAAATAATTATAAAAATATATTAGAATCACCGCATCACTTACTAGGAGTAAGAAAAAATAACTGCAAAAACAAGAAAATTCTTTTAGAGAATTTGAAATTTACTTGGTTTTCATATTTTTATATGAATAAATATATAACAAATATATATATAAATATACATGAAAATAGATAAAGAATCTATATATAAAAAGAAAAGGAATTTATTGTTAAAAACATAATATAATTCAAAATAAAATTAAAGTAAGATAATAATTTTGGTAAAAAATGTAACTCAGGAATTGTACTGAGAATGGAAGTCTCCAAATCCCTAACAAAAGACAAGTAAGGTAAGTCCAATATTTGACTCCAGACTTGAGTAAAATTTGATCAATATTGAAAAAAGAAAGAAAGATTGTGAATTTGAGATAGAGTACTTTTAAAGAATTTATTTCCAAAACAATGCTTGGATCAAATACTTTACAGGAGCATATGATATTTGACAGACTTTGAGTTAAAATAATTATTTAGGCTTTAAATAACTCTTTAGACTCTGAATTTGATCAAAGTCTTTGGGACTTTTGTAAAACTCAACAATTATTTAACTAAAAAATGTATGGAATTGTGGATATTTGATTGATGTGGATTTGTAATGATCATTTGGTTTTTTTGGGATTTTGTGGCAGAATTTGGAATTTTTGTGCAAGTTTGAAGAAATAAGAGTGTGGTAAATGGTTTCTCTTGGTTTAAAACAAGGATATGTATCTCTTGGATGTCTATTTTTAAGGGGAGACTCTGACGAAATTTCTATAAAAATTAAAATTTAACTTGAGATTTTAAGTTAGAATCTAATATTACTTATTTTTGGCATTTTGACATACTTTTGCATTGCTATAATAGCAAAAACTTAATTTTTCATGGCTTCCTTGGACAAAGAACAGGCTCCTCAGGTGACTTTATTTTTAGCACTACTTTCATCCATTGACTTTTCGGATGCTTTGTTCAGCCTCTAACAATTCCAACTCATTTTTCTCAGACCGCTCCTTCTGAGTGTCATGTTATAGGGTCCTGTAGACTATGCACATCCTCCAGATTCTCCATTTCCTCTCGGAAAGAAGGAATAATTAGTCTTGGGAGATTATGCCAAACCCCCTACACATATCAAATCTTGGCCCAGGTCTTCTAAGAATTCGATTAAATGGATGGACAGACTTGCACCCAAGTATGAGAGACAATGGAAGGACCAAGGTATCTATCATTTCATTCAGATGACCAAGACATTTATTTTGATGTGTACAAACCTTTTTTGTGCTACTTTTCAATTTTGGTCATGGCATTGCAACTCCTTCATCCTTCCTTTAAGCCCTATGTTTATCACATTATGGAATATATTAGCTCTTACTGGTTTACCTATGACTAGGGATGATGCTCCCTTCCTTTTTTATGTGACATAGCTCGAGCACTCCTCTTATACCTCATTGATAGACTCTATGATCAAGTCTCCTCCAGCTTCACAAGATTATGATCATGTACTCTTTTTTTAGACCCTACTTAACATGTTTATCTTCTATGTTGGCAAAGCAACATCTTCCTATGGTTCTCGAACTAAAGTGATAGCCAATGGTAGAAGGGTTGCCCTCGACTCTATACTTTTAGGTAATGTCTTCAGAGCTTTATACCGCATCATAGGAGAATTCCTTTTTACTTGCCTCGGAGGAAATATTTGGATTGTGCAATTATAGTTGTTTACATATTTTCCTCGGTTAGCAGCACCAAGTACTATAGGGCAGTCTGGTCCACATGAACAGAGAGTATTGAGTTGTATTACTGGGCATGATACTAAGCATATTACTAACTTCCTCATCCAGACTCAACTCACCTTATCAGACTTTTTCTTGTTTGATGATTTTGAGCCAGAGTCTCTATTAACTTCATATGTCAAGCGTTATTCTATTACTCTCACCCATATAGCTAAGGAAGTCTAGTCTTTTTTCACCAGCACCAGGGTTCTTCATAGTGGAGTCTCGGCTCAAACTCTCTCGAGTACTAGTGCCTCTTTTGACTTCTATAGGACTGCCTTTGAATTATACATGCCATCCTTATGGTCTTGTCAGTTTGAATTGATCCAAGTAATCCCTACTGCTCCTTCTTTTCCTTAACCCTGCGGCGAGACCTAAGGAAATAATATCCCAAGATGCTGTTGAGGCTGAGGTCACTCAAAAGCAAAAGGAGTCGTTCTCCATCCTTATTTTCTGAGTTAGCCATCCTGCTTTAGAGGTTATAAGTTCTTTTGAGAAGTGGTGGCTACCTAGATATGATAAGGCAGTTCTAGTCATAGAATCTGAGCGTAAGTATCTCACCTTTAGTTGCTTTTCTTTTGCTACTTTATTTTTTTTTTCATTTGACCATTTATTTCTTTTACAGGTGATGAGGCTGAGAAAGAAGATGTAGATGCAAACTCTTAGTGTTGACCTAAGTTGTGTTCTTCAACTAAGTCAATCTCTATTTTGATCTTGACAATCAAGTTGAATTGATCTAACATTTCATCTAAGTGTATTTTTTCAGTTAAGATGTCTTAATAGTGCTTGGAAATGAAGAACTTAGAAATTCCTCTAAGTGTTCTGCCTGACTTGTAAATTGCTCCCGCAACAAAAAAGTAGCACCCGCAATACCTATGTCGCGCCTGCAACAAACCCATAGCGACCGCTACTCAGCTATGAGCCTGAAATGTGCAAAACATCCAGTAGAGTTCGCGGTCAGACTCGTGAACGCGACTTCAAGCGCTATATGCATATAGCGACCGCTACAAAGAGGTTGCGACCGTAACATTCATAAGGTAGAAATAAATTGCAACGGTAACATCAGCAGCGAACGGGGTTATGCCACGTGGCACTAACCGTTGGATCCATATGAAGATAGCGACCGCGACAATAGCATAGCGACTGCTATTATCAATTAACGAACGCAATATTGTATTGCGAACGCGAAAATGGCCTGACTAGCATTTAATGTTAGATTTGTTACTGTAGCAGACATATTTGGTTAATCATTTCTTTGTAACAGCTCTTTTGATGGGTGAACTCTATAAATACCCCATCAAAAAGAGTTGAGAATATCAATTAACAATCCAACAACCAAACTCTTGCCAATTTAATTCTCAAAGCTTTCAATTTTCTTTAAACACCTTGTGTGTTTATTGTAAGAGCATTCATTGCTCAAAAAGGGTTTAGTGTTAGCCATTAAACACTTATTAGGTTGGGGAGTGATCCTTTGTAAAACTCTTGTTGGGTTGAGTGTTAGCCGTAGTGAAAACACTTGTGAGGTTTTTAGTGTGAGCCTTGAAAACACTTGTAAAGTTTGGTGTGAGCTTTAAACACTAAGTTGGGAGTGAACTTGTTAAAGCTCCATAGATAGTGAAATACCCAATTGTTGATTAGGGAGTGGATGTAGGATTGGTTATAATCCAAACCACTATAAATCCTT
>CATKHJ010183924.1:0-14574 GCA_949750685.1 Vernicia montana
ATAATGATGGAAAGAGCATAACCAAGATAAATGACTCAAAAAATCACTAAACATTAATGATTTTTTTTAATGTGATCACTAATTTTTTTTTTTTAGGAAATTATCTAAACTTTTAAAATTTTTGTATTCGGTGGTCAATAGCCGAAATTCAAACATGAAAAGTTGACGCGAACTACCACATAATCAAGACTTTTTGATTTAGCATGACAACTCAATGCCACATAGTATAGTGACGTGGCATAATTTTTAAAATTATCTATTTGAAATTTTTATAATTAAAATGAGTAAAATGTATTGTAAAACTCAATATTAATAGCTCTAATTAATATTCATATATAATATTTATACATTTTATTAGAGCAATGAAATATGAGATGAAATATCACTTTTTTTTTTAATTTATGAATAAAATCTCCATCATATACATGATTCTGTAAATTTAGCAATATCTCCAAAATATTTTTTTAACACAATAAAAAATAAATAAAAATAAAGAAGAAAAATAAAACTTAAAAATCAAAGCCATCACCAAAACCAACATCATATCCAGCATCATATGCAACCATATCCCTAACATAAAAAAAAAAAAAAAATCATATATCTCCAATTAATAGCCCACCCAACAACCCAACTCTTACTCCCAATGCCATATTTCTGGTGTAGCAGCTCCTGAGCAGCAACAAGACCGCTAATGTGAGCCATATCGCAACCTAAACTTAGCATAATCCTAGTCCCTTGGATAAGCACTACCACTATAGATAATCAACTTGGGTCTAAAATCAAGTGTTTTCTCCTCAAACTTATCATAATCAATGTGCCCAATTTGAGAGTTAACCTTATAAGGGAAACTCTCGAAGTAAATCGAGGTAGTAGTTAACCTTATAAGAGTTTCAATGACAGCAAAGGAGGTGAAATTTTCAGAGGCGATGAGCTCAATTCCAGTGCATTGGCGGCACTTCGATCTCCTTCTTAATCAAGTCGTGGATTTTTGGGTCCACTGCTTGTAGAGGATAACTGCCCCAAGTGCTCACTGGATCCATTTTCGAAATCGAAATCGAGCGAGCAACAGAGAGAGATTGCGAGAGAGAGATGATTTACAGATGAAGTAAAAAACACAATCTGAAGCGTTTTTGTTGGGATTGGGCGATTAGCATTAGGATTATTGACGTTATAGGCAAAAGGAGAGGGAGAGTGGAGGTGGTGGTTGTTGTGGCATTCGGCGATGGTGAGGCTGGGATTTAGGTTTAGACAAGTGAAAAGGCAAAATCCTTAACTATTTTCTAAAAATTACTTCTATTATTTTTTAATAAAAAATAAAAATAAATAGTTTTATTATTATTTTCTAATAATATGATGTGATATGCTGATGTGGTAATATGTGTGACATGTATCCTATTTGTCTCGTAGCTGAGATCGTTTATGTGGCAGTATATGTCATTATTTTTTGCAATGATTCTAGCTAGTTATCACCAAATACAAAAATTTGAAAATTTAAAGATTTTTTTTGATAAAAAAAAATTATTTAGTAATATATTAAAAAAATACTAAAATTTAATGATTTTATGAGCTATTTAAGCCCGCACAACCACGGTTCACAACTTATAAATCAAAGTAATTTTTTTTTTTTTTTTTTTTTAGCATTGGATAAAGGATGAATCAATCCTAAATTTATTGGCCAAGACAGTTGGTTGATAATTAAGTTGATAACATGTTTAATGTAACTAGTTGCAGATTATGTAACATTATTTTATAATTTAATGATTTAGCATTTGTTTTATTAGTGTAAAAAATTAAAAAAAATTAAATCTAAATATTATATTATTTTGATGCATAAAATAAAATATTCACACATTTACATATAGGATATTGTGGAGTTTGAACATTATTTTTTAGGTCAATTCAAAAGCATATTTTTTATTCAATAAACACAAATGTTCAGTAAAAAGATAAAAGAGGGTAAAATTAGAAAAAAATAATAAATATATTTTAAAAATCTTAAAACAATAGATATGTAAAACAAAAAAATCTAGAATGACACATATTTAAAAAAAAAAGAAAAAAAGGAATAATAATAACATTCTGCCATTATAGATAATTTTAATATAAATAAATAAAAAAGATTAATACATTAACACCTCAATTTTAAATGCTTTTATTTGGCAAAAAAAAAAAAAAAAAATTTAAATGCTTTTAGAAACATTTCACATGTTATTAATTTCGAAAACTGAGTTCTGACAAGGAATAATGGATTGATAAAATCTGGAGCGATTGTATGCTTATTTTTTTTTTTTATTTTTTTAAATTTCAAAAGCTGATCTCTGAATTTTGTTTGAACTAAAAAATGAAAAAGCTGATATATAGTATGATTCTACTTTCTCACGTCACATGCAACAACGAATCCATCTGGGGTTGTTCCTCGGAAATGTAGAACTCAGACAATTGTTTTTATTTTTATATACATAAATTACTAAAATTATTAAATTAATTAAATAATCATCAACAACTACTGAAAATAGATTTATTTTCAAAAAATTCCAGTTTGTGTATATAATAATCCTGTTTAATTACAAAACATACAAACTCATCAACCTTATAATAATAATCTTTTTAATTAATCTTTTAAAAGCTTAAAGATTAAAGCTGGAAAATCCACCCTTACCACAATTCCTTTGGTACCAAATTCGTGTCAGTGGGTTTTTCCATAAACCCTTTTATCATATTTTTTTCTTTTTGGGGGTAATGTTTAGTAGTATTGAGCACGATTCGGCGGAATTTAGAGATTTGAAAATTTTCGGAATTGAATTGAATTTTGGAGATTTTTAAAATGGGATTTTCAAAATCGAACCGTAAGGAAAAATTTTCGTATCGAACCGTCCCGATTTTTCGAGTCTAATGGGACGGTTCGGTACGGAACGGGATAAAACAGAGATTCAAATATTTTTTATTTTTAAACTTTCAATTTTTTTTTTTATCTTCTAGATTTTTATTTTTATGGATAAGATGGAAAATTTAAGAAAAAATAAAAAAAAAGTATTTTAATTTTTTATATGTTTTTAATGTTAAAAATTGACGAAATGACTAATTTATTAACATAATAAAAATTGAATAACGAAATAATTAGTTTGACAAAAAAGGAGAACCTATTTCATTAATTAAATCAAACCTAATAAACGAAATAATAATTTACCCTTTTTATTTTAACACAAGATAACATTTCATTAAATCTCCAAAGGTAGATATCATACTAGCAAAAATCAAAAGTCCTACCATATTAGAAACAACAATGGGATTACTCAAAAATTTAACAAACACAGCAAGCACATAGTCACAGTTTAATTTTGCAGTTGCAGTTAATCGTTGATGATTAACAACAAAATGATTAAAAAATTAAATGCTAACAGTTAAAGATTTCAACTTTCAACGTTTTACTTATAATTTTAAATTATTAATCATTAAATTTATCAAATACTTTATGCCAATGTATGAAAGCTTAAATGTTAACAATTTATTGTTTTTCTTTAAAAAAAAAAAAAAAAAGCTTAAATGTTAACACTGACTCTCAATTGTGGATCAAACGAACTCAAAGAGTAATTCACCAAAACCCTCAAAGAATGTTTTTAAAACAAACTTTAACTTAATACAGAGGCTCTATAGGGAAAGTTGTTCAATGAATATTCAATTTATAAAAAGCTATATATTCATTTGATAATAAATTGAGTATTTGAGAGGATGTTTGCATTTATTTGCAAGTCATGACTAGGAAACTAGTTGAGACAGAAGTAGAAATAAGTTATATTTTAACTAGTTTGAAATAATAAATTTGGCATATATATATTAGGAAGGTTTTTTTATTTTTATTTTTTGGGTAATATAAAAAATTTTCAGGTTTAAATTCCTAAAATAAAATTAATCATTGCCAATTTATAGGGATGTAAATGAGCTAAGCCGTTAGCGAGCAGCTTGGTGTTCGACTCGATAAAAACTCGTTCGCGTTCACATTCATTTTATAAACGAGTTAAATTTGAGCCTTACTTTAAGACTCGATGAATAAACAAATCGAGTTTGAGCAAAGTTAAGCTCGACTCGATTAGACTCGTGAACAATTCGATTATAAGCTTGTAAATAGGCTTGCAAACAGCTCGATTAATAGGCTCGTGAACAACTTAATTATTATTATTATTATTAACTTAATAATATTAACACTTCAAAAAATATATTTTAATATTTTTATAAAAAATTTTGTAATTTAATTTGACTAAAATATATATTCTCCTAATTAAGATAATATAATATTTTCTTATTATATGATATAATATTTTAATCTTTAAAAATATTTTTTTATTAATTAATATCTTTATAATACATGTGATACTCAATTTTATGATTATATTTTTTTTTTCACTAATTGAATGATTTTACTTTTATGTTGGTTTTAAATATTTTTGTTATAATTATTTTATTAAAAATAAATATTTAAGAAGTTAAGTATTTTAATAAATTATAAACGAGTTTTAAAACGAGTCGAATTCGAATTCGAGTTTAGCTCGATTATAATTTATTAATGAGCCGAACTCGAGAAATTTGATTGTAATTTATTAATTAGCCGAGCTCGAGCTTGAACGAGCCGAGTTTGAACATGATTTTTAACTTCGATTCAAAACTCGAATTCAAGTTTGAGCTCAAAAAAAAAAATATAGAACCAAATCTGAACAAGGTAAAACTCAACTCGGTCCGCTCGATTACACCCTACTAATTTGCTATCAGGGGTTGTTTTAAAATGGGCCTTCACTCAAAAGCCACCAGGCCCATCACCGCCCCAGCAGGATTTTTAAAAAAGATAAGGCTATTTTAGTAATTTAATAATCACAGAAAGACGCAGTCCTCTCTTCTTCTCCCTTCTCTCTCTTTGCCTCGTTATTTACCATTTGTTCCGTTTCCACTTTACACACGTTGTCTTCCTCTGTCAAGTCGCTAAACTATAAATAAATTAATCATAATCCAAACACGCCTCCTAGGGTTTTCGCTTTCTCTTTCTCTCTAAAACCCTAATTCCCAATCACAATCACATTCACTTTCATTATATAAAGGTCTATCAATCAATTCTACTAAAGAGGTAAGTTTTCTCTAAACCCTCTTTAACCCCACAAAAACGGGAACTAATAAAAATCAGTTCACTGGGTTTTGTGTGTTCCAATGGATGATATTGAGAAAGCAATACTTATAAGTTTTGATGAATCGGGGACTATTGATTCGGCGCTAAAATCACAAGCAGTTTCCTTTTGTCAGCAAATTAAGGAAACCCAAACAATTTGTAGGATATGTATTGAGAAGTTGTATTTTTGCAATATTATTCAAGTTCAGTTTTGGTGTTTACAGACTCTACATGAGGTTATTAAGGTTAATTATGCTGTTTTAAGTTTAGAAGAGAGAGATTTTGTTCGGAAATCAGTTTTTTCTATGTGCTGTTTTGATTTGATTGATGATCATAGCAATGCTGTTAGGGTTTTAGAAGGTGGTCCTGCTTTTATAAAGAATAAACTTGCTCAGGTTTTGGTTACTTTGATTTATTTTGAATATCCATTAATTTGGTCTTCAGTTTTTATTGATTTTTTGCATCATTTAAGTGAAGGGGCTGTTGTTATTGATATGTTTTGTCGGGTTTTGAATGCACTGGATGATGAATTAATTAGTTTAGATTACCCTCGGTCTCCTGAAGAATTGGGAGTGGCAGGGCGGGTTAAGGATGCAATGAGGCAGCAATGTGTGGGTCAGATTGTAAGGGCATGGTATGACATTGTATCTATGTATAGGAATTCTGATCCTGACCTATGTTCTAGTGTGTTAGATTCAATGAGGAGGTATATTTCATGGATTGATATCGGGTTGATCGTGAATGATGTTTTTATTCCGTTGTTATTTGAATTGATACTGGTTGATGGGGAATTTGAACAGCTTCAGGCTGCGGCTGCTGGGTGTGTTTTGGCAGTGGTTTCTAAGCGGATGGATCCCCAGTCAAAGTTAACAATATTGCAGTCTCTTCAAATCAGTAGGGTTTTTGCTCTTGTCACTGGGGATAGTGACTCTGAGTTAGTCTCAAAAATAGCTGCATTAATTACTGGGTATGCTGCAGAGGTTTTGGAGTGCTATAAACGGGGGAGTACAGAAGATGCAAAGGGGGTTTCACTGGGGCTTTTGAATGAGGTTTTGCCCTCAGTTTTTTATGTAATGCAGAATTGTGAAGTGGACACGGCATTTAGTATTGTACAATTTCTTTCAGGTTATGTTGCCACTATGAAGAGCCTTTCTCCATTAAGAGAGAAACAAGCTCATTATGTGGGTCAGATTTTGGAAGTCATTCGTACACAAATTCGTTATGATCCTATGTACCGCAATAATCTTGATGTGTTGGATAAGATTGGAAGAGAAGAGGAAGATAGGATGATTGAATTTAGAAAGGACTTGTTTGTGCTGCTGCGAAGTGTTGGTCGTGTGGCACCTGAGGTTACTCAGATATTTATCAGAAATTCTTTAGCTAGTGCTGTTGCATCTTCATCAGAAATAAATGTTGAAGAGGTGGAAGCTGCACTTTCTCTTTTGTATGCACTTGGAGAATCATTAAGTGATGAAGCCATGAGAACTGGAAGTGGACTTTTGGGTGAATTGGTGCCTATGCTTCTTTCTGCAAGGTTTCCTTGTCATTCTAATAGGTTAGTTGCACTTGTGTATTTGGAGACAATGACTAGATATATGAAGTTTGTTCAGGAGAACACACAATATATCCCCATGGTTCTGGCTGCCTTTCTAGATGAGAGAGGTATACACCATCCAAACGTCCATGTGAGTCGTAGAGCAAGTTATTTGTTCATGAGGGTTGTGAAATTGTTGAAAGCAAAGCTTGTGCCTTTCATAGAGACAATTTTGCAGGTACTGGATAAATTTTCTATTTTTCTTCTGATAATGGATCATGTAGCAAAGTCATATATAAACTTAAAGTTTTTGAATTGTTTCTATGTATTGACAGAGCCTCCAAGATACAGTTGCTCGGTTTACAAGTATGGATTATACAGCAAATGAATTTTCAGGATCTGAAGATGGTAGCCACATTTTTGAGGTTCTTGCTCACTTCCTCTTTTTGTTTTTTTTTTTCCCTGAACATGCACAAATCACTCTGAAATATAGAGCCTCAGTTGCATGCACAGACATGCAAATGTTGTTTTTTTTTTTTTTTTTTTTTTATAAATAAATTGGTATAAAATTTCATGAGGTTGCTTTGTTTTAATAATTGTGGTAACTATTCACAGGCAATTGGTTTGTTGATTGGTATGGAAGATGTTCCGCTGCAAAAACAAGCGGATTATCTCTCTTCATTGCTCACACCTCTTTGTCGCCAGGTTATAACTAATTTTGCAGATTATTGAAATTTTATTGTTTAACATTCTTTTTCTTCCTTCTCATTTATTTTCTTATTCCTAAATTTTGGACCTGTTATGATAAACAAAGAACTTTGATATGTGGTTTCTGAAGTAGGTTACTCGTATGTATGTTGCATATGTCTGACAGTATAATCATTCTTGTTTTATTCTGATTGTATGTTTCATTCAGGTTGAGATTTTGCTCGTGAATTCCAAAGTGCTAAATTTAGAAGAATCTCCTGCGAAAATTGTAAATATTCAGCAAATAATCATGGCCATTAATGCACTTAGCAAGGTTCTTTTCTGTACTTTAGCCTTTTAAAATGCTATTTTGGTGCAAACTTTCCGTTTTAACATTTTTTCTTTTAATTTCAGATAAAATTATTTATTTATTTTAGTACACCGGATTACTAAATTATAATGTGATCATCTTATCTTAATCATTGTAGTCTACTTTGTTTTAGGTTCTGCTAAGTTTTCTGCATTAATTTATTTAGTTACACAAATAAACATATCAATCATGTTATTGAAGCTTCTTTACTAAGTTCTTTAACTGCTCATGGGAAATTTGATACCATACATATGCTGTTCATCCTCAAAGTTTCAATTTCTAATCCAGGGTTTCAGTGAGCGTCTTGTAAATGCTAGTCGTCCTGCAATAGGCCTCATGTTTAAGCAGGTTGGTATACAATTATCATTTATTTTATGTTGTGCACCACATTCTGCCTGCGGATCCCTGCTTTAATTTGTAAAACTCCGAGTTCATGAATTGTTACTCAATTTTACATCATACCATCTTTTTATGATCCAGAATCTTGGTCATATTTGTTGTTTAGTTGATGGTTGTGATGATTATGTCATAGATTCGCTTTTTTTTTTTTTTATTATTTTTTTTTATAATTTCTTTAAAACGGTGGCCTGAAGGTTTTGCTATTGATTGGCCTATTTGATTATTCTTCTTCTCTTCATTTTATTCTTATCCTACTCTCTGAATATTTAATTCAGGTTTACTAGATTATTTATCTTGTACTCTTGGTGAGAAGTATAGATGCTGTATCTTCTAGAAATGATACCTGCATAAAGCCTTGTTATTTCTCTAAATTTTGGTTTCTTTCCTATGATCTAGACTTTGGATGTTCTTCTACAAATTCTCGTTGTATTTCCAAAGATAGAGCCTCTCCGGGTTAAGGTAAGAGTAAGATTTGCAGCCATGGGAGCGCTTACTTTTTACTTTTTATTGACTACTTATAAAGCCTAAAGCTAGCATCATGGCATTCAGGTCACATCCTTTATACATCGGATGGTGGACACTTTAGGAACATCCGTATTTCCTTACCTTCCGAAGGCATTGGAACAATTGCTTGCAGAATGTGAGGTAAAAATAAGCCTATCCCTATTAAATTGTTCTATGATTTCCACTCCTACCTACTTAAAACAACTTCTCTGACATTTTCTTGATCACAATTAATGCCCTTCGTTACTTAAAGTAATGCTCTGTAGTCATTGGAATGATAATGGGATGGGATGGGATTGTTACTCTGCCTCTCCCTGGCCTTATTCTGGAATTGGAGTCGGTGCACATGGGTAGGATGAATGCATTCCTGCAAAGAAAAAAAAAAAAAAAAACCACATCAAGTCTTGGGCAAGTTTGGGTTGTGATGGACCATCTACATGCAGTTCAATAATCTTGGATGGCCATAGCTTATAGATGTGTCTGCATAATTTTCTAGCATGGTAGATCCACATCATTTCCTTTTATTTTCTTTAAATTGTGATTTAGAAAGTGCAACAAAATTTGTAAAGTAACAGTGTTTTTATACAATAATAGCAATTAAAAGTTCCTACAATTTTGGAAATATGGGACTTTACAGTTTGAAACAGTTGCTGAATTCTTGGTTTCCATTCCTATTGTTGTGAGGTGGGAAAAGCAAATAATTCCTTCTAGTAACATATATTGTGGGCATATAAATTGGTTTACATTTCATAGATTTGAGATGGCTTTACTTTAGCATTTTGTGATAGGGTTCTGGCCTTCACTGTGCTATTGATTTGTTACTTTAGTATCGATTTCTTTAGGAGTGTTCGATTCAACTTCCCTTCTTGTTGTGATCCTTATGATTGCTTATGCATTTGAGAATTATACATCCTGGCACTGCAATACATGGCAAGTTTATGCTCATTAAAGGTGATTGTATGGTTAGATTTGAAATGCAATACTTCTATTGATGGCTGCGAGTTGCGACTTTGTAGTGCATCTTTGCAGCCATTAGGGGCCTTTCTGGCATTGTATCTGAAACAGCTTTATAGCATTTTTTAGCAAAGCACACTTTTATATGCTTGTGCAGAAAGCAATTAGAAACTGCTCTTGATCGTGTTGAAGTTCCTTTGGCCAAAACGTTTCAAATGCACTGAAAAGTAAACTCTAGTTTATCAAAGTCAAAATACTGGTGCTTTTCTGTGCAATAATTGTAACAGCTATGCCAAACAGACCCCAGTTAAATTTTTTTAGTTAAGTTGCCCTTGGTCCTTGGGATATTCAATGTAGTAAAAAATGCTCGCTTGGTGCGCCTAAGCGCACAGGTGAGGCACTAAAAGAGTCCATCGCTTTATTTACTTTTTGTTGCGCTTCTTAAATGAAGCGATCAGTTTTGTGATTTTGTCCTCTTTTTAAGCAGCAGACTTTGTTTGTATTAGGTAATTAGGGCAGTTTAAACTAAGCGGCAGGTTTTGTTTTATTAGGTAATTAGGGCACCATTAAATTAGGGTAAAATAGTCTTTTAAAACCTAGGTTTAAATTTAATAACTTAATATAAAATAAGAAAAGTCTTAAACAGTCGGCAGCTGCTCTTTTTTATTCTTTTTTTATCTCTATTAGTTGCTCTCTTTTGTCTCTATCAATCAATTGCAACAGGCATGATTATTTTATATTTAAATTTAAGTATTAGATTTCTGAATATTTCAATAGATTTTTTTTTTAATGTTATAGGTTAGAGTTTTATTTTTTCCATGTGAAGTGACTTTTTACAAGCTTTGATTATCACTGGATTTATGTTTGCTAAAGATTTATATTTTTTGGCATATATATTTTTAATTAATTATTTTTAGGATTTTGCTCCTTGTTTCATTCAAGCGAGCGTTTTTTTTGCGCTTCAAGGCGATAGGAAGGCATATTGCCTTAAGTGCGCCTTTCGCTTTTAACTACATTGGGGGATATTGGACGCAACCTTTTTATCTGTTCTTTCTGTAATATCCCCCTCTTGAAATATGAGATTTTTGAAGTTAATTTAGTTCCATCATGATATATTTTGCATGATAATGAAATATTTGCCTTTTGCCAAGGCAAGGCGTGAGACTTTATGGAATTTTCAATGGACATTTTGCGAATCATTATAACCATGCTAATTGCATCTTCTCTCATAATTCCTAATATGACAAACTGACAAATACATGCAGATCTGATTTTGAAATATTTTGTATTGCAGCCAAAGGAAATGGTTAGTTTTCTTTTACTACTTAATCAACTTATTTGCAAATTCAACACCTCAGTTCGTGACATATTAGAGGAAGTTTTTCCAGCCATTGCTGGCAGGATATTTAATGTTATCCCAAAGGATGCATTTCCTTCAGGACCTGGAACCAATACTGAGGTATGGAATTACTGCTCCAGCACTATTTCTTAATCCATGATATGTAAGATCTCTTGCCAGAAGCATCTGCATTGCACAGACCTTAGTTAGAGTTTTTGAACTTAAAACTGTAACTGTTACTTGCACATGGTTATTTCTCTGTTATTACATGTATATATGTTGTTATAATATTAATTATGCTGTTTTTTTTTTTTTTTGGTCATCCCTTGCCTTTCTTGCAGGAAGTCCGCGAACTACAAGAACTTCAGAAAACAGTGTACACATTCCTTCATGTGATAACTACACATGATCTATCTTCAGTCTTCCTTTCGCCCAAAAGTAGGGGTTACTTGGAGTCATTGATGCAGTTGCTACTTTACACAGCTTGCAATCACAAGGATATTCTTGTAAGAAAGGTGTGTCTGGCACTTTATTTTGACCATTTTAAGGGTTGGTTCTTCTGAAACATTACAACTGTTGTGAACTTGATGTAACATTTTTGTACCTTTGTAATTCAGGCATGTGTACAGATATTCATTAGATTAATTAAAGATTGGTGTGCCAAACCTTACGGTGAAGAACAGGTATGTATGCTCTTTAATATCTAATTCTTAGTGGTGTTTTATGTTGAGATTTTATTGCTCTAATGGGATTAAATGCATTCAGGTGCCTGGTTTTCAAAATTTCATAATTGAGTACTTTGCGATGAACTGTTGTCTGTATAGTGTGCTTGACAAGTCCTTTGAGTTTCAGGATGCAAATACGGTGAGTATATGCAATAAATTTTTCTTCTTTTCATTGGAATCCATATTCTAATAGTTTATTTCTTCTTCGCTTTGTCAAATAATGTTGTGTGTAGAATGATGTACTGCTTCATGGTTCTCCTTCATTTGCGTCATATGCTTCATTTAATCATGGATTCTTAAATTATTGAGCAAATATGATTGTAATTATTCTTCTTTAATTTGCCACCTTTTTGCCAATTCTCTTTGATGGAAAGCATGTAGAAAGCAAGATATGAAATATGAATTAGGAACTGAGAACTTCAGCTAGCACAAGGTTACCAGATATTGTACTTACTGTTGTATTGGATATGTGTGGCAGCTTGTTTTGTTTGGAGAAATTGTACAGGCACAGAAGGTCATGTATGAGAAGTTTGGTGACGATTTCCTTGTTCGTTTTGTATCAAAAAGTTTTCCAACGGCACAGGCACAGCAATTCCGCCAAAAGTTGCAGGTAAGAAGTTTTAAGTTAAACTGTATGGAGTGGTGGTGGTGGTGGGGCCTTGGGGTTGGGCATATGTGTAACATTTGTGATGGTTGGAATGTAACTTTGTTGCCAAAAGACGTCAGGTTACAGAATCTCTCTAGCTATTTTATTTGGTGTCAAGTAGTTGCATTTGACTTATCCAGATAAATTCTGGATTTTTCTCCCTGCTTTTCCCTTTAATATGGAGTGATATGAACAAGAGCGCTTACCACCATGCCAAAAGTTTAAGCTGTTAGCAGAGGCGCAACTCTTGCCATATAACACCCTGAATCAGACGCGGGCCCTTCCCTATTTAAGCCATTGGGCATGAGCCACCAGGTTGAACCCGGCCCACAGACCCAATATGCACCCCTCGCGACCCTTGGACATATCAGTATATGTGTACCAAACGTGGAAGGTTTGAGGGAGAGAATCTTGAAGGAATCACATCAAACTCCATATAGTGTTCACCCAGGTGCTACAAAGATGTATCAAGATGTTAAAGGCTATTATTGGTGGCTGGGATTGAAGAAGGATGTAGCGAACTTTGCAGCATCATGTCTCACTTGTCAGCAAGTGAAGATAGAGCATCAGAAGCCATCAGGTTTGCTACAAGAAATCAGGTTGCCTGAATGGAAATGGGAGCGTATCGCTATGGATTTTATAGTGGGACTGCCAAGAACCCAGAAGGGATATGACTCGATTTGGGTTATCGTGGATCGACTCACAAAGTTGGCTCATTTCTTGCCAGTAAAGACAACGTATACTGCCGCACAGTATGCGTAACTCTATGTGGATCAGATAGTAAAGCTATATAAAGTCCCAATCTCAATCATTTCAGATAGAGGCACCCAGTTTACGTCGAGGTTCTGGCAGAAACTTTTAGGAGCAATGGGTACTCAACTAGACTTCAGTACTGCATTCCATTTGCAGACTGATGGGCAGTCTAAAAGAACAATCCAGACATTGGAAGATATGCTAAGAATGTGCATCATGGATTTTGGGGGCAGCTGGGACAAACACTTACCGTTAATTGAATTTTCGTACAACAACAGTTATCATTCCTCCATAGGAATGGCTTCTTTTGAAGCACTATACAGAAGAAAGTGTCGATCACCTGTATGTTGGGTTGAAGCGGGTGACCAGCATATTGAAGCGCTAGATTTGTTGAAAGAGACTATAGAGAAAGTACCATTGATCTGTGAGAGACTAAAGACTGCATTTATTCGATAGAAAAGCTATGCAGATCCAAAGAGAAAAGAAATTCATTTCATGGTAGGAGACCATATGTTTCTAAAAGTGTCACCGATGAAGGGTGTGATGAGGTTCGAAAAGAAGGAAAAGTTATCTCCTCGATATGTAGGGTCGTTCGAAATTTTGGCAAAAGTGGGAGAAGAGTCGTATAGATTGGCTCTGCCATCGACATTGGAACATGTACACCCAGTGTTTTACATGTCTATACTGAGGAAATATATTCCTAATCCTTTGCACGTATTGCAACCCCAAAGCATGGAGATAAGCGAAGATCTTTCATATGAAGAGATTCCCGTCGCAGTCGTAAATTGACAAGTGAAAAAGCTCAGAAACAAAGAGATTTCAATGGTAAAGATTTAATGGAGGAACCACGACATTAAAGAGTGCACGTGGGAAAGTGAGCGGGATATGCGCTAACGATATCCCCAATTGTTTCAATGATTATGATACGTTCTCTAAATTCGAGGATGAATTTTTCTTTAAGGAGGGTAGAATGTAATAACCTAGGTTCATAAACAAATTGATTTATATGAGAATGATTAAATTGAATGGTTTATGGTTAGAAAATATGAATTAATGTGATTGCATGAGAAATTATTGTTGAAGTTATAATTAAATTCCATAAATATGTGAATATGTATATGGATAACATTGATAAGTGCTAAATTTTCCTAAGCCTTAATGGTGGTTGGCTATGGTGCAAATAGTGGAAAGTTTATAGATCAATATGGTAATTTATTGGGCTAGAAATGGAATTGTAAGAAAAGTGGTTTATTATGTTTCTCAAGGTTCATTGAACCTAGTCAAGATGCATCATTTTCTTTATAATTGGTTTTAAGTTAAAGGACTTAAAAAGGAATTAGACAATCCTTCTATTATTTGGTAGACAATAAAACAATTTTTCATCAACTTTTTTCTCATTTCCTTTCAAAAGCAAGAACACTTTTCTCTCTACATTTTCTTCTTATTTCTTATCTTCTTTGAGCAAGAGAATCATCATCAAAGAGGAAGATCTTAAGGTAAAGATCTCAAAT
>CATKHJ010183960.1:0-12340 GCA_949750685.1 Vernicia montana
ACATTGGCAGCCCAAAACACTAAATAAACTTAATAAAAGGAAGTTCTAGGATAGATAATGGGCTGATGTAACAAAGTTAGCCCAAATGGCAAATGGAATCTGAAACTTGCATCATGATGAAACTTGTACAGATTTTGAGAATTTGTCCATAGAAGCTTTAATCTTCAAGTTTTGCCTTCTTGTACTTGTATCAATGTTACCAAGCTTTGATTATTTTCTTGAAGTCCAAGCTTGATATTTGACTCTTCCTTGCAATTTTGAATTGTAGCAAGGTCATTTCACAAGCCTTAAATCATCCCATTCAATGCATCCTTGAATTTCTTCATTCTTGCTCTTGTAATGGGACCACTAGGAAGTTGAATTGGATACTTGCTTTGGTGTGCATCCTTATTTGCATCATTTATAATAAGCATCAAATGGTCCAGTGTACTCTCCACCATTGTCTGTCCGGATGCACTTCAACTTCTTCCCAGTCTTTCTCTCAACTGAGGCATGAAACTGCTTGAAGACTTCTAACACTTGATCTTTTATCTTCAAGGTATAAACCTATGACTTTCGAGAATGATCATCAATGAAAGTCACAAAGTACTGATCACTACCAAGTGACTTTGGCATTAGTCCACACAAATCTGAATGTATCAGATCTAACACATTCTTCATTCTGAAAGGAGGGGAACTCTTGAAAGCAACTCTGTTTTGCTTTTCTACCAAACAATCTGTATTTCTCCAAATGCACATGCTTCATCCCAGATAGCACATTCTTCTTGACTAGATAGGTCATCCCCTTCTCACTTATGTGACCGAGTCTTTTATGCCACAACTTAACAGCATCATCTTTCTCCAGAGAATTTACACTGTCGCTGGAGAGTTTTGCATTCATTACATATAGTGATGAGTACTTTTTACCTCTGGCCACCACTAAGGAACCTTTAGTGAGTTTCCATCAACCATTCACAAAGGTGTTGCAGAAACCTTCGTCATCAATTCTACCTACTAAAATCATATTCAACCGCATATTTGGAATATGCCTCACATTTTTGAGGATTAATCTTGTGCCATTCTCTGTCTCCAAACAAACATCTCCTTTGCCAATAACTCTTGATAAGTTATCATTTCCCATTTTAACAACACCAAAATCTCTCGGTGTGTAAGATGAGAAGAATTCTTTTCGAGATGTAGCGTGATTGGAAATACCACTATTAATCACCCAACTGGTCTCATGAGATATAAGATTGACAACATCCTCATCATAAACAATGTGGAATTCATCAATGACATTTGTTTGTTCATCATCACTACTATCGTTCTGCTTTTTCTCCTTGCCTTTGTTCTTCTCCTTTTTGAACTGTCGGCAGAATCTCTTGATATGCCCCTTCTTTTTGCAATGATGGCACTCAACATCAGCATATTTGTTTGACTTTCCTTTGCTTTTGTCTCTGGAGTTTGAACCCTTAGACTGGCTTCTCCCTCTGGATTCTATAACCAGAACATCTGGTTGTGATGAAGAGGTTGAATTCTGTGATCTTCGTCTCATCTCTTCATTCAGAATGCCGCTTTTAACTGCCTCCATATTTACAACACCGTTAGGTGCTGAATTGGTAATGGATATCTTCAAAGTCTCCCATGACTCTGGTAGAGAAGCTAACACTATAAGAGCAAGCACTTCATTATCAAACTTTATGCCCATTCCCGACAACTGATCAACGATCCCTTGAATTTCATTAAGGTGATCTGCAACAGACATGCCTTCTCTATATTTTACTTGCATCAATTTTGTTAAGTAAAATAATTTATTATTGCCGGTTTTGGAAGCATATAGCTCCTCAAGCTTATTCCACAAAGTTCATGCGTGAGTCTCATTGCAGATGTGGTTGTAGACATTATCTTCGACAAACTGTCGGATGAAACCACACATCTGCTTATGCTCAAACGCCCATTCTTCTTCTGACTTGTCTTCGGGTTTATTTGTATAAACACCAGTAAATGCAATTTCATCACAAATAGGAGATCTTTCATCTTATTTCTCTATGTGGTAATTTGTGACATTCAAGTTGATCATTTTACTTGTCTTTGCTTCCATAGCTTTAATACTATTGAATTGCTATAGGAACCATATAGGTGAACAGTAGCGTATGTGAACAGTATCCGTATTTGTGAATAGTATAGTATCCTTGCACAGTACTTGCTACAGTGATGGACTGGGCTGCTATAGTAACGGACTGGACTGCTATAGTAACTGGGCTTGAACAGTAACTCAGAGTACTATTCACAGTAATAATTTTCCGAGAAAAATTTTTCTAATGTGGAAGATCAGTCAAAACTGCAACCATAGAGTATATTCTCAATTTTCAAGGAAAATTAAAACCAATAGTTCTGATACCACTTGTTGGGCTCACGGGTACTAAAATGCGAAATAATAACAATCAACAAAAATAACACCAATAATTTAACGTGGTTCACCCTTAATTTTTGGGCTACGTCCATGGGATAAACTCCGAATAAAACTTTCACTATTATAAATAGTAGGTACAAGAGAATCTTGTCTAGATTAAATTTAGAGGCAATACAATATTAAAATGAGATAAATCCAAAATAGTAACACGCACAATGTTTTTCAAAAATACCCCAAAGTATTTTTCTTACTATTTTGTCACTTCCCTTTTTAGCAATTATTTCTTAAAAATAATAAAAACACTCTCACAATATTTTTATTTTTCAGAGAACTTTTTTAGCTTTTCCTTACCAATTGCTTTCTTTGCAATTGTGTAATTTTCCTTCCATTTGCATGGCTATTTATAGCCATGCAGAGAGCAAACTTTCCAAATGTTTTTGAGCTAATTAAGGAGTGATTGGTGGTGGTTGGTTAGCTAATTTAGCTAACTTTCTGACTTTTTTTTTTCAATTGTTAGACACCACCTAAAATATTTGTCAAGTGTGGGCCCCAATGAGGAGGGACCCACTGCCAACATGAAGTCACTAGAAACTAAGAAATATAATGGTGGTATCTGATCTGTCTGTGAGTGGTCGGAGGTAGAGCAATCGCTCTTTTAGCCCCTATCGCTTCCTCTCTCTACTTGCTTTTGCTCATTTTCTTTTTTATTTCATCTTTTTTCTTTTTAATTTTTTTATAAATTTTTCTCTAAAAATATGTCAGCCCTACATATTTCTTCATAACACGCACATATTTCACAGTGCTTGTTAAACATTGTCCCAATGTCTATCAAATAAGGATATGACCTTCATTTTTGCGTTTCTCTAAAATTGTAAAATTGCAGTCACCTTAAAATTTTGGTTTATTTAACCATCATGACTCCCAAGCAATGTCACCAAATATGTGTAGGGGGCTAAATGTAAAAAACAAACAATGTACAAGAGTATCAGGATGCCTTATTCCCTTAATAATTAGAGTATTTTGTTAGGGTAGAAAAATACCTATTGATTATTTGCATAAATTAACAATAGAATTGAAGAAAAACAAATTAAAAAATCTTAGAAACTATAGAATAGCTTGAAAAATATATATATATACCTTATTACTGTTGGAAAACTGACGAACCAACGTCGGTATTTACCGACGAAATATTCTGGTCGGTGAAATATGGAGGGAAGTGGTGGCAAGAATGTTTTCCGACGGTTTAGCGACTAATTACTGACGGAAAACATAATTAATTATAGGCGTGAAAATTTAGCGCCCTATAATTATTTACTGACGGATTGCCACGTGGCATTAGTAATTCCATCGGTAATCCGTCAATATATTAATTAATGAGAATGCAGAAAATTTTATAATATACCGACGGATTACCAACGGAATTACTAATGCCACATGGCAATCTATCGGTAAATTAAAATACATAACCCGTCTTCCTCCCTTTTTCTTCGGTCTCTGTTCTTCTTCTTTCCTCTCATCTCTCTCTCTCTCTCTCTTTCGATTTCTTCTCTTCTCCGCGTGCTTCTAGTCTCTGGTCTTGCTGCCGTCAGTTTCAGTTCCGTCGCCGATGTTTGTCCATTCCAGTTCCAGTTCTGTCGCCGTCGTTCGTCCGTTCCAGTTCTAGTTCCGACGACCGTCCGTTCGTTCCATTTCTAGGTTTTTTTTTGTTTAATTAATATTTGTTAAATTTGTATTTTGTTAATTTCATGTATTTTTTTGTTAATTTGATATTTTTTTTATTTGATGTATTTTTGTTAATTATTTGTAATGTGGTTAATTTGTGCAATTTATTGGTAATTTGTAAATTTTAGTCTATTTTGTTAATTTATTTGTTTAATTAATATTTGTTAAATTTGTATTTTGTATTTTTCGTTAATTTGATGTATTTTGTATTTTTTGTTAATTTGATGTATTTTTGTTAATTATTTATAATGTGGTTAATTTGTGTAATTTATTGGTAATTTGTAAATTTAGACTATTTTTTAAATTTATTTGTTTAATAAATATTTGTTAAATTTGTATTTTGTATTTTTTTTGTTAATTTAATGTATTTTTTTGTTAATTATTTGTAATGTGATTAATTTGTTTGGGTATTTTGTAAAAAGTTGTTAATTTGTGCAATTTGTTGGTAAATTGTAAAATTTATACTATTTTGTTAATTTATTTGTTAATTTGTTGAATTTGTATTATTTAATTGTTGTTTTTTTGGAATTTGTTATTGTTTGGAAATAAATAGGATATGAAGCAAAATTATTTTTTTATTTTTTTTTGTATTGAGCATAGTTTAGTTGAATTTTTTTATGAGAATTTGTATATATGAAATATGAATGTATTTTTTATTTTTGTAGTTTAATTTTAATGTAATTGTGTATATTTTTTGTATATTTATTATGTATATGAATAATCATATGTATAAGTTGAATTTTATGTATTTTGTTGTTAATTTTCTGTATTTTATTTTTTTTATTTATATAATGTTGTATATATAGAATATTTATGTAATTTTAATGTATATGTAATTTATTTTTTATGTAATTTTTTATATTTTTTTTACTGTTCCTTTTGATTTTTTTTTGCTTGTGTTCGTGGTTTGCAACATCCAGCATCGAGCCATCTAGACTTGAGACCACCAGTTCCTCGACCACCGCCACATACATGCTCCTTACCTTTAGCACTACCTTCTTTGCCTTCTATTCCTTCCTCTACTGCTTCAGCTTTCTCTACTTATGTATCATCTCCCTCTGCTGTTGCACTTTTTTTTACATATGCAGCTCCCTCTCCTAGTGCATCTCCCTCTATTTTTGCAGCTCCCTCTACTGCTGCACCTTTATCTACTCCTACATCTCCCTCTTCTGCTGCATCCCCCTCTACTATTGCACCCCCCTCTACTTCTGCACCCTCCTCTACTTCTATACCTTCATCATCTCGACCAGCTGGTGCACTTGATGCTAATAATGATGAGCCATATAGTGTTCCTTCTCGTGAGTTGAGACCCACTATTAGTGTGCTGGGTTCGAGGTATGTTAAAATTATTATAATATTATTGTATATAATTTTAATACTTTTTAAATTTATTTGTAACAACTAACATTTAATTTTTTTGCAGTTTGCATCCGTCTAAAAAATGCTCCCGCAAATGCACACAAATATTCAAGGAAAGAATTGACTTAGAAGGATACACATGGAAGAGGGTTACAAAAGAAACGAAAGATTTCTATTGGGCTGAATTCAAGGTATGTAATATTTTAAAACTTATATAAATATGTAGTAAATTAATTATAATTTAATTGTTACCTAACTTCTAATTAAATTTTGTTTAAATTGTTAAAGAAACAATTTCAGTGGGATCATGCAATCGATGCCCTAGTTGAGACAACCTTCTATAAGAATGTTGCATTGTGTTACAAGGACTTACTTCATGATGTGAAGCATATGGAGAAGAAGACCTGGATGTCAGCTGAGGCCTGGGAGAAATGGCATCAGCATTGGGCTAGTCCCGGGTTCCAGAAGATATCTCATTAGGCCAGCAAGAATAGGAACACAGAGAAAGGCGGACCAAGATCTGGTCCATCTTTACACACTGGATGGTCTATACCCCATGAGGAGCACGCCAGACGGATGGTAATTATTTTCATGCATTTTTCAATTTTTTAATTTTATGTTGCTTATTTTACTAGGTAATATATTTCAATTCTTAACAGGCTCAGGAGCTGAGACGCGAGCCTCTGCCCGTTGAGGTCTTCGTGCGCACACACACTAAGAAGAATGACGGGCAGATGTTTGTTGATACTAGATCACGGAGGATTCACGTAAGTAACGAAATGATTAAATTAAACATGTTAGTAATTTTTTTATAATTCTATATATATTATTGTGATAATCATTAATATTGTATAAAATACAGGAGAATATCAACAACTTTCGTAAGCAGTTGTCGCAGCCAGCTCCTGGATCCATAGAGCCTCATCAGGTGGACGAGAGGGACTTATACCTTCAGGTTGTTGGGGGACGAACGAAGGGCAGGATTTACGAAATTGGTTCTCAAGCACCGTATTTTTATGGACATCCCGGTGCCAGTACTTCTGCCCCACCGCTCCTTTCATCTGAGGACATAGAGCGGGAGGTAGACCGGCAATTAATTGAGCGGTTGAGGCCCATAGAGGAGTGGCTACTGAACATATCAGCAGCCACTAGGATACCTTTACCATCTAATTTAGTATCACCGCCTGTTGCTCCGCCTGCTTCTCCACATGCTTCAGACCAGCATCAGCCTCCTCGTCCATCTGTTTTAGGAGACGGTGTTGATGATGATTATTATTTATTGGATGATGCTGATATCGATGATCACACTTCAGACCTAAGATTTTTTTTTTTTTTTTACCGACAGAATATGACTTGTACATTTTTTATTATTTATTTTATATTAGCATATTATAGCTTCTTATGTTTATATAAATTTTCCATTATTATTTTTTGTATATTTATTATTTACATTAATATAAATTAACATTTTTACTTTTATATCTATGACTTTGAGAATTTTAATATAATTGTAATTAAATTAAATTATAAATTTAAAAAAAAATTCATATTTAATATTTATCGATGGAATTATTTTATTTATTTATTTTTTAATAAATTTCCGTCGGTAGTTTGTTTTGTACCAATGGATTACTGACGGAAATTATTTTTATTTATTTATTATTAAATCATTTCCGTCGGTAATTCGTCGATACAAAACAAATTACCGACGGATTACCGACGAAAATTTATTTATTTCGTTTATTTTTTAATTAATTACCGATGAAAATTACCGTCGGTAAATTTTACCGACATTATTACCGATTGTATATTTGTCGGTATATTAGCGACGAAATATAGTTGGTAATCCGTCGGTAAAAATAATTACCGATGAAAAAATACTAATTACCGACAAAATATTCCATCGGTAATTAATGTTTTTCCAGTAGTGATATATATTTATAGAAAATTCTGGGCCAAGAGAGCACTGACTCCTTGAGAATTTAAAAATTCTCGAGGGCTTATTGGTCTTTTTAGTGAAATAAAAAATCTTATTTATTTTTTTTAAAGATAAATAAAGTGTTTTGATTATTAATAAGAAAAAAAAACTATAATTGGAAATTGTGGATGATTTTTGAGGTCCAAGCATCCCAAACTCAAAAATTAGTTTTTATTTTTTTAGTATATAGAAAATATATATATTGGCTATTAAAAATTAAAATTACCATTCCAAAATAGTAAAAAATACTCACCAAAAATATTAACAGGATTTCCTAGAGATTGAAGTCGCCATTCATTGTCATCTTAATCGTTATTATTTTTTTAATTTGATTTTGATCAGTGCTAGGATTTAAAATTTTATAGTTTTAAATACAATTTTAGTGATTAATAGCATGGTAATGATTGGCATTAGTGCTCCTCCAAACTTTCTTTGCTAGGTTGACTTGACTAATTGATTTTTTTTTTTCACATTCTTGTCTAGTTGAGTTTAATTGGTTTGAAAAATTAGGTTAATTTTATGAGTATTACGCTATATTTAATGTGAGAAATTTTGAATAATTCATAAATTTAATATAAATTTTTGATTTGACACAATGAAAATAAAAAATTAAAATTTATGGATGGTTCAAAATTTTTCACTTACCACAATTTTTCTTTTTGAAATCCACTTAAAAAGTGAGATTTTGAAAAATCACTCATTTTAATGAATAAACAATTTTGTAAATTATTTTTTTATTACAAAACTGCCATTAAAATGTATGGATTTTATTTTTATATCAAATAAGTGAAATTGTATAAATTTATGGAATTAAAAACTCAAAATTTTAATTCTACAGAATTTGATAAATTCCATAAAATTTAAAATTCTCAACCCAAACATGGCCTTTGATAGGATCTAGAAAAGGTCTCTTGTCAGGACTAGGGAATTAAGCCATTTGGTTGGACTTCGACTAGATTACTTAATAAAATTGACCTTTACATCACATATTGACCTTTACAATTGAATATATGTGTTCTGATTTCATTAGAGCACAATTACAGTTTGAAAATTTCATTTATTTGGTGAGATTTGATACATGCATGAGGCTTAGTACAGTAGTACTAGATAGCCTCCTGTACTTTTTTTTTTTTTTTTAATCAAAGTAGAAACTTCATTAATGAATCATTTGAATGTCATGGACATGAACATCAATTGCATATACAGGAAGGGTATCAAACCATACTACTTGCCTAGAAGCTAATCTTGCATATTTTGCCAATTCATGAGCAATATTTTGCCAATTCATGAGCAACTTGATTAGCAAATCTTTTCACATGAAAAGTCACAATATCTGAGGCAAGAAGATGCAAAATATCCTTAACAATGAAGCCCAATTGAGTCATTCCAATATCTGCATGCTTGATCCGTTGCACTAATGATAAGCAATCTATCTCCACTGTATCCACAGTCCAGCCATTTTGCCTTACCCAAAGCAAAGCATCACGCAAAGCCAAAGCCTCCATGATTTCTGGATTAGCAAAGCCCTTTAATGGCGCAGACATGGCACTTCACCCAAATGGCCACGTACCACAGCTCCTACAGCAGTCCGTTGAGCATTGACGTCTATAGCAGCATCAACGTTTAATTTCAATGCTTCAAATCTAGGTCGTTGCCATGTTTGACACTCACCAGCCATGGAAGAATTTTGTGATCGTGAAGCATCTGCTCCATTTTCCACCGCACGCTAGAACTGAGCCAAAGATGACATCACATTCTGAACCACCATGGATGGTAAGCACTTTTCATTCTCCCACACCCTTCAATTATGGTACCACCAGATAGCATCAAGAATATACACAAAACATGTTGTATCAATCTTGTTCAAGACTTGAAAGACTTCCTGAACCCAGTCCTTGATATTTGTACATTGAATAGGCTGTAACAAGCCAAAAAATGGTAAGGCTCGCCAACATTCTTTGCTAAACACACAAGAGTGAAATAAATGCATCTCAGTCTCGGATTCTAAGCCACAAAATGGGCAATCTGACGTGATATTCGCCCGTTTAGAGAGCAAATTCACCCTTGTTGGAAGATAACCAGCTACAAGCTTCCAAAATGTGAATCTTTGCCTTACTGGAACATTAACTGACCACAACGCGTTCCAAAATTCAGTAGACGAAGCACTAGACATAGCCCTTGAATTAACACCCTCCATCGCAAGCCTATATTCCGACCGCACAATGTACATCCCATTTTTGGTATAGAACCATCCCCTACAATCACTGTTAGTCTCATAAGCCAAAGGAATTGAACTAATTAATTCAACATCTCTAAGCACAAAAATTGAATTAATTAATTCCATGTCCCAATCGTTGCTCCTAATCAAATCAGAAATAGTAGAAATAGGACATAGAGTAGGCCTAGGTGTCACCACTTTGAAAGATATCGGCATAGGCAATCATTTGTCCTCCCAAACTGAAATTTCCCTCCCATCCCCCACACCAAACCAGACCTTTGAACAGTAAAGGAATTGCTGCACATAAACTTCTCCGACTATAGCTAGGAGTTCGAGCCTTAGGTGCATGCAAAATACTAGAACCAGGGTAATATCTAACTTTGAAAACTCTGGCTGTCAGCAAACTATTATTATGGAAAAGGCGCCAACACTATTTTGCAAGCATTGCTAAGTTAAATTCCCTCAAACTTCAAAAGCCCAAACCACTACATTCTTTGGGTACACACAATCTATCCCAAGCAGCCCAATGAATTTTCCTCCCTCCACCCTCCTTATCACCCCACAAAAAGAATTCATAATTCTTTGAAGCTCATTAGCTGTAGAAACAGGAATTTGAAACACGTTCATTGTAAAAGCAGGTAAAGCTTGTGCCACTGCTTTGATCATGACCTCCCTTCCTCCCATAGATAAAACCCTTCCCTTCCAAGAGGAAAGCTTCTTTCTAAACCTGTCTCTAAGATAGCCAATTGCAGCCCTTTTAGGACGACCAATAACAGATGGAAGTCCTAAATATGAGCCTGCAAAGACAGTAGAACCAATACCTAACCGAGAGATGTAGTGTTCCCGATGCCTCTGAGTAATCGAAGCTGAGAAAAAGGAACTTGACTTTGCAGTGTTTACTAACTGACTCGATGCAACTTCATAAAGCCTCAGAATCCTTTTCAACTCCGATGCCTCTTCTGGATTTGCCTTCGTGAACACAAGACTATCATCTGCAAAGAATAGATGAGATACATTAGGAGCAGAAGGGGATAACTGTAAACCATGGATGCAAGCCTGAGCGCTGGCCTGTGAAATCATACCCGAAAGAGCATCTGCTCACATAATAAATAAATATAGTGAAAGCAAATCACCCTGGCGAACACCCCTCTGAGGCGTGACATTACCAACTTTCACACCATTGAGCAGAACAGAGTAAGTGACCGAAGTAACACATTGCATAACGAGATCAATCCACTGCTGTGCAAAACCCAACTCTTGCAAAACTATTCGAATGAAAGACCACTCAAGCCTATCATAAGCTTTGGCCATATCTAACTTGACTGCAACCATCCCCATACCTCTGATAGCCTCATGTACTTAACTACATATTATGATTAGAGTACACGTATCATTTTGATTTTCTAGATGAATGGTGTCATTTTTAGTTATGTTTTCAAAAGAAAAAGTGCATACATAACAACTTCTATTCAAAAAGTATAAATTGATAGAATTGTCCTTTGCCTTGTCTTTTAATCTTGCTTTTCTTATTACAATTCCCACAATTTTGTTTATCCAAATCCTTATAGCGGAAAATCAAATGAATTAAAATATTGTGAGATGTATAATAGAGTAATTCATTTTTACAATAATTTTTACTAAATTTATGAAAAGTGAAAATTATATTATCTATAATAATGAAGTAAAGAATTTAAATTTGAAATTCTTATTCTTCACAGATAAGTCTTACTTACACTGGATGTATACATCAATCTAATGAGATAAGAATATATGGATATCAACATCTTATTTATACTAATTAGGATAAAAAATAGACAAAAGAGTCATATTGGCTAAAATATCTTATCACTCGTTGGTTTGATGTATGAGATAAGCATATACACTTGGTGTAAGCAATAATTTTTCATTTTTCACTCCTTAAAAAAAAATGAGGACTAAAAATAACTACAACAAAATGGATCATTCTTGCTAAATCCAAGATAGATCCAAATGCTTCAGCCTTACATCAATGAAGCATCCAAGCCCAAACTTCAAATAGCAATTAGGCCCAAGGCTTCATGGATAGGTCACCTTGCACCTTGTCCTAAAAGTTATTCTAAGTAGTGGGCACCTCACTCCAATAGTGGTTCGCCACACCCACGGATGAATTCACTTAGCTTACAAGGAAAGTCCATTTCAATGAATTCTTCCAAACTTCTCAGATACACAATTCCTACGAGTTTCGAGAAACGGGATTCAGGTCATCTCAACACAAGAATCCACACTCGACGGTCTCCAATACAAGCACATCATTACTCTGTCTAGTTACAAAGTGACGTGACCAAGACCCATTAATCACAAGCCACCACTTCAATCCCCAAGGCGGGAAACAATATAAGTACCACCTCTCCATCACCTCAAGGAGGTGGCTGGTCTTGGAGGGCTCTTGAACTCATACTCAAGGCCTAACTCATTCCACATGCTAGCAATACCAAATAATCTCAGCTCACTACCTGTTGTGGAATTCGGGTTTTTACTTCCACCAATAATAACAAATTCACCTTGCAACTATTGCACAGGTGAATAGAGTGAGAACGATTGTACTAACAAATCACCACAAGATAAATTCCCAGGAAAGAGAGGTGGGTCACGAATGACACTCTTAAGTACCAAGTCTTTCCTTAGCCAGAAT
>CATKHJ010184013.1:0-11246 GCA_949750685.1 Vernicia montana
CTTAAGATGTACTCAGGAAAATCTACATATGCATATTGGAAAGGATGAAGACATTTAGGCGTCTGGGTCTTCCTGAGCATATTCGGTGGATTATTGAAGCCAAAGTACAACTAGCAAGAGAATTTGATGACTCTTTTGTTAGATATTTACCAAGAATGGGAAGAAGTTCTTACTTGAAGAAGAGAAAAGCTAAGAGAATGGGAGTCTGCTACAAATGCGCGAGATGGAAGTGTAACACACGCTGTAGAAGCATTGGATATGTGTTCATAAATCGAAAAGATAAAATTGAATTGATAAATGATGGGCTGTATAAGGAGTCTCTGGATAATATCCTACAGACTCTTGAGACGCATCCTTGTTCTTTTAAATTTATGGAACTTACTCAAAGAGTGCAACAACGCTACAGTCTAAGGAATATGATATTAAAAGACCTTGTTTACCAGTTAATAAGAAAACTGGATGGGAATCTTATCCTCGAATCATAGAAGGCGTTCAAGCCATTACTAGACGTAAAAGCAGAGGAAAATTTGAGCCACAATCACAACTACTGTTTTCAGTCAGGTGTATCACTAACTTTTTAACTTTTCGTTGTATTATTTTTCCGCATCCCAAAGTTACTTTTTGAAAAAATTTTCACGACCTCAATCTCTATATTGTGATCAACTTTTGACTTTTTATTATATTATTTTTCTGCATCCAAAAGTTACTTTTTGAATTTTCTGCACAAACCTCTAACTTTTGATTTTTTTTTTATAGATTTTTTCTACTTTTGGCAGCTCCTTTTTAATTTTTTCACATTTTCTTTTTGACATTTGTACACCTAACATTTATTATTTTTCTATCAACAGTCATCTTTACCCCCCATTGGATTGTTCTTTACTCCATTGAACTGTTCTTTTACTTCCTTATCTTTTTCTTATATACACATTCACCATTATTAGTATACATACAACTTTTAAGAGAGATAGTAAATAGAAATGACATAACTCTCAACACACATATTCAAAACCATTTGTGTCTTCTATAGTCTAAACTTTGGTAAGAATAAAGAATACTGGAAGGCAGCCAATGAGTTTGGTCGAATTTTAGCTAAGCGAAAAATCGATTTAGTGTTTGGGGGAAGTAGCTTAGGGTTAAGGGGTTGTGTCTCAAGTTCTGTATATATTGGAGATAGCAGAGTCCTAGGTATAATTCTAAAGGCTTTGGCTAAAAATAAACATATCACCAATGGAACTATAGGTAATGAGTTACAGGCCATGAGCATGTACGAATGAATGACATACATGCATCACAATATTGATGTCTTTATCTCATTACCTAGTGGTCTAGAAACATTTGAAGATATCTTCAACATTGCATCTTGGGTCCAACTAAATCTTCATAAAAAGCCATTAGGGTTACTTAATGTTGACGGTTTTTATGATGGTTTGTTATCTTTTCTTGATCATGCTGTGAAACAGGGTTTTATAATACAAGCAAGTTGACGCATTCTAGTCTCTACTTCAACTACTGATCAATTGATTGATCAACTGCAAAATTTTATACTTGAACCTGATCCATTGAAGGCGTAGGTGGTCTGGCACCCTAAGGACAGTAGCAGTAAAAAGCGTGTACTAGATCTGAATATCTGGTTGCAACTTTCTTAACTCTTATGGTTTTACTTACAGTATTTTTTTTTCTTTCTATTGCTTTAATAACATTAGATCAAGCGAAGTCCTTTACTCTTTACTTATCTATAGTAGACATTGGGGACACTATCTCAAATAAGTTGGGGAGGAGATAATTGTCATTTGAAAAAAAAAAAGTTTTGTTGTCTTTAAGTTTAAGGTCCGAATAATTAAATGTAAGATGGCTGAGTAAAGAGTTACTTTTGTACTCTTGATACGCATCTTTAATTTATGTGATTTAAAAAAAAGTCTAAAATTTTTAAGATTTTGAGTCTTTAGGTTTTTAGGAATACTTTCAGCCACTATAATGAGAATTGGGTTTTAATGTCATGGTTTTGATTGATGATAAGTATTATTTTGAACCTTAATATTATTTTTTGGTTAATATATGTCTATGATGATTATACCCAATATTTTTTTGCATAATAACCATGTTATTCGGTACAGAGACAAGCATGCTAGAACATATGTATTCTTATATCCTCACTGTAATGATCATTTTGATATCGACATGAAGGAATTAAATATTAGAATTCCTCTTGAGGTTTTTCGAGGCGAACGATTGATCAGACATCACTTGTGAAATGATTAAGGCACTAAGATTTTTTACCACAAAGCTAAATCAGTCAGTTCCCCGATTGATGTTCCAAGAGAACATCCCCCTAGTTAGCCAATTTGAGCCTACATTGATTAGTTATTTTCTTTGAGAACCAGATCTCTCGCCTAGCTCAAACATGTTTATATCCTTACCTTTGTTCTAAAGATGAATTGTAGCTAAAGAGACATATTTCATGAGCAAGGAACATTTCTTAAGGTTTTAGGATAAGAAAAAGAAATATCTCTTGAGTCCACCGATCTTGCAAAGTTGTTTAAATTGAAGTAAAGGCCTAACACAATGATAATGGGCCTACGTTTCCTATACTTCTATAGGTTTTGAGAAGTGTTCCTTGCAAAATATTATGATGTCTCTACCTTTATGAAGTCTTTAGAACCTTTATGATATCTTATTCCTTTCATTCTTTAACCATGTCACTATCCCATCTGCCCCATTATAACCGATATTAAAGACCTTTTAATCTCAGGTGGTGCCTTCAGCGTAGTGGAGATTTATACTAAAGGGGAAGCTTATGATGCTTAATTCCTTATTAAAAGTCAGATGGTTATTATTATAAGGATTATGAGAATTTTACTTATTTGAAACAGGCACATTATATTTACCGTTCATATTGGTCATTTCACACACATACTTGAGTATGATTGTTATAGGGTGAATTAGCTTTTGAATAAATATGAATTTGATTTAATGCTTGTTTGATTTCAAAACTGTGATCACTTATTGTTTTCTGAGATAAACAGCTGGAAGTTTAGATTTTTATAGATATTTGTAGGTATTACCACTGGAAGCTCTCACGAGATTACAACTCATTTTCTATAGGATTACCTAGGAGTTTAAAGGCTTGTTACATATACTAAATGCAATCGTGATTTCCTACAAAAATGGACTAGTTTAAGTTTTGTATTTTCTTTTAGTTTTACTCGAAGACAAGAAAATCTTACTTATATACTATAAAGAAGTACATTTTCCATAAAGTATACTTTCTGAGAATATTATATTATAAAATATGTTTAGTTTATTTATAAATTTTTAGGATATATAATTTTAATTGTCAATAATTAATGACCATTTTGTCTTCTTATTTTTCTCAACACTTCCCTAAACGTGGAAGTTGAACATATTTAGTCAAGCGGAGGAAGTTGAAGAAATTTTTTTCTCTAAAAATTTATAGATATAATGGATATCAAGCAATAAAAAATGCTAACTTTACGGAAACTTATATATGGTTTAGTTATGAAAAATATTTTCTATTTTTCTTTTTTAATTTTCTTTTTCATTTTTCAATTTTCTAAATTTCTATTTTTCAAATTGAAAATTAAAATTAAAAAAAAAAAACATGTTAAGATTTCTTTCCATATAAAATTTTCTCTATCCCTCCATTTCCATTTCCATTTTTAAGATTCCTTTTTTGTATTAAATATATAACTATTATTTTCCATAACTCTTTATTTTAAAGGAGAGTAGAAAACATTATAAAGTAATTTTTCATAATATAGTGCAATTTTGGAAATTTTGAAAAAATATTTTTAAATTTTCCATTTAGAAAATTTTGATAACTAAACACCAAATTTCGATTTTTCATTTTCTTGGAATAATTTTCTGGATTAAATTACATTTGTTATCCTTGAACTTACACTTAAATTCACTGTTGCCCCTAAACTTCAATTTGTTGCACAAAAATTCTCAGATTTCGATTTGGTTGCAACAATTTCCCTTCCTATTATTTTTCTTAACCACTCAACCTCATTATCAGCCAATTCTAGAGCTATAAACTCTGACTCTATGGTGGATCTAGCAATAATAGTTTGTTTGGCTGACCTCCAAGTAATTGCACCCCCACCAAGGGTTAATACATAACCACTAGTGGATTTTATCTCATCTGAATCTGAAAATCCAGTTAGCATCACTGTATCCTTCTAACACAGCGGGAAATCCACTATAAAAAATACCATAGTTCATGGTACCTCTCAAATATTTCATTAGTCTGACTATAGCAGCCCAATGATCACAATTGGGATTTTGTGTATATCTACTTAATATGCACACAATATAAGCTATGTCAGGTCGAGAGAAGTTCAATAAATACAACAGACTCCCAATAATCTGTGCATACTCAAATTGTGCAATAGGATCACCTTGATTTTTCTTTAATTGAGTGTTAGCATCGTAAGGGGTACTTACTGGTGTGACATCAAAGTGTCCAAACTTCTTAAGAAGTTTCACAACATAATGTTCTTGAGATAACATTATGTCATCATCCTTCTTTATGATTTTAATACCCAATATCACACATGCTTCACCCATATCTTTTATATCAAATTTCGAAGCTAGAAACATGAGCATGTCATCCACATATAAACAAATAATCATGCATTCACCATCAACGACTTTAGTGTAAACACATTTATCAACTTCTACTGAAGAAAAGCCATCACACATTAATGCTTGATCAAATTTCTCATGCCACTACTCAGGTGCTTGTTTTAGACCATATAAAGATTTAAGCAATTTACAAACTTTATTTTCTTGACTAGAAACAACACAACCTTCAGGTTGCACCATTTGGTGAATAAAAAGCTATGAATTGAAGCCAAAGCGATCAAAATACAAATAGAAGAAATTCTAGTCACAAGAGCAAAAGTATCAAAATAGTCAACATTTTCTTTTTGAGTAAAACCTTTTGTAACGAGTCTAGCTTTGTATTTTTCAATAAATCCATCAGGATTATATTTTCTTTTAAAAATCCATTTGCAACCGATAAGTTTAGCTCTATGAGGTAAATCAACCAAAATCTAAGTTTTATTTTTTTTAATAGAACTAATTTCAGTTTCAATTGCTTCTTTCCAAAGTAAAGAATCAGAGGAAGAAATTGCATCATAATAAGTTACAGGATCATTTTCAACAAGATAAGTATAAAAATCATTTCCAAAAGATGTTTCTTTTCTTTGTCTTTTATTTCTTCTCAATTCCTCATAAGATTTTTCAAAATCATTTTCAACAGGTGCATGAGAAATAGTCTCATTTCTTACAGGAAAAACATGCTCAAAGAATTCAACATTTTTAGTCTCAATAATAGTATTAACATCAAGCACATCACTTTTCAAAACAAAGAATCTATATGCAGCACTATGTTCAGCATAACTAATGAACATGCAATCATAAGTCTTAGAACCAATCTTTCTTTTCTTAAGGTCGGATAACATGACTTTAGCAAGACACCCCCACACTTTTAAATATTTTAGGTTAGGCAGATAGCCCTTCCACAATTCATATGGTGTCTTACCAATTTTCTTATAAGGTATCATATTTTGCAAGTGACAAGCAGACAAAATAGCTTCACCCCAAAGATTATTAGGAGCAGAAGAACTAACAAGCATAACATTCATCATTTCTTTTAAAGTTCTATTTTTCCTTTTGTGAACCCTCAATTTTTTACCCTCATGATACTGCTGCAGCTTGACACTTGCTAAATTTAGTGTCAGATAATATTTTTTCAAAACTGACCGAATTTTTTTTCAAATCTGACTGTCAAACTGTCTGATAATTAATTTCAGATCCACCGCCATTGACCGGTAATTTTTTAGACTTCAGAATACCCTCGAAACTGACCCGAAATCCCTAAAAACTTTCCTGGAGGACCAAAACCTAAAAAATTCGTGCCGCCAGAACAGCCTGTGGATCCTTGGCCACATTTGGCGGCCGCCGCGAAATAGATCCGCAGATGCGCCAAAATCATTGCGGCCGCCGTAGGCACTTTGGCGTGTCCACACTGACGCGTGTTAGCGCGTCAATCTGATATGGTAGGGTCCGCCAACCAGACCGGTGAATCCGCAGGCTTATTTAGCAGACGACCGCTAACTTTACGAGCGAATCCGCATCTAGTCTTGGCGGCTGGTCCCCTGTGAGCGGAAATTTCAATTTTGCCCCTGTTCCAGCCTACTTTTTCAGCTCTTTTTTTTCTTTTCACCCCATTTTCATTTCTTATAAATACCTCTTCTATTTCTCATTTCAAAATACACTAAGAGCTAGTATTGAATTTTCTACTACTCTCTCTCTCTCTCTTAATTAATTAAACTCTCTTTAATTTTAATTAATTCTCATTTAGTTTCCACTCAAATTGATTAATTAATCACTTTAATTAATTAAGAATTGGGTAATCAATCCTTTTAAATTAATCTCCCTTAAGGTTAATTTAATCCAATCTACTTCTCCGATCCGATAAAATCATCCACCTGTCACATATCCCAAAAAAGAAAGTATAATCTCTTATCCTCACTCAAACCCCAAATCAAATCAATCCAATCAAACAAATCAATCCCTAAACCCTTCTACCTCATCGTGGAATGAACTACATGAGTTTTGATTCATGTTCAATGGGGTACGTAGGCATGCTTGGAATCTAAATCCAAGTCTCAAATCCAAATTCTAATTAATCTCCTTCTCCTTTTAATTTAATTTGTGCTCTCTTGTAAATTTTAATTATTGCAATCAGTTAATTATTATTAAGGAGCGATTTTGTGGTTTTCTTAGAATCCATAAGGACTAGAAAACACTCTCTTTAACTTGTAAATGTTTTTCAATTACTTGCTCTTTACTTTTTCCATGCGTTCATAATTATATCATGCTCATACACTTTAAATTGCAACTAACACTCGTCATTCATGAAATCAATTTTTAAAGTCAAATCAAACTTAAAAGTCAAATCAAGATTATTTAAAACAAAAAATCTAGTCCCTGAGCTCAATTTGGTTCGAAGGCTAGTGACTTTATCCTTGGATAAATTAATCAAGAATTAATGAATTGGAGTCAATATTGGTTTTCCCTTAATTTTCCCATTTAAATAAATTAGGGTGGAGATTCCCGAATCATTTTCAAAAATCAAACCAATTTTCCGAACAATAGCCGTTCCAATTATGAACACCGAAACTCGTACTTAAATTTTCTTAAAAATCGCTCGCCTTTCCTTAAGGCATTTTTCCCGAGCGAGGGGAGGGGCATTCGGGCGAGACCTCACACCTTTTAGCCACACCATTAGATTCAGGTGAATAAAGAGGAGTAATTTCATGAATTATTCCTTCATTTTCACAAAAATCATTAAACAATACATATTCACCACCTCTATCTAATCTAACATTTTTAATCTTTTTATTTAATTAATTTTCAACTTCAGCTTTATATAAAAGAAACATGTTAAATGCTTCATTTTTATTTCTAAGAAAATATACCTTAGTATATCTAGAAAAATCATATATAAAAGTGACATAATATTTTTTACAGTTTGCTTTAAGTCTCCTAAGTCAGTATGAATTAAACTTAATAATTCAGATTCTCTTTGAACAGAAAAACATGATTTCTTAGTCAATTTATCTTCACAACATATTTCATATTTATTTAGGCATGCATTATAAACACCAGAAATTAAACTAAGAGTTTGCATTTTATGGATATAACTAGTACTAACATGTCCAAATCTAGCATGCCATAAATCAATTAAGCCAATCAAATAAGCAGAAGAAGATGCATTTTTATTGATAACATTGGAAATATTAAGTATAAAAAGTCCCTGATTACAATAGCCCTTTCCCACAAAAACATTATTCTTTGTCATTACAATCATGTCAGATTTAAATGACACCTTAACTCCAACCTTTCCTAATAGAGCTACAGAAATTAAATTTGCTCTAATATTAGGTATATGAAGTACTCCATTGAGAGCCAAAGTCTTGCTGGATGTGAGCTTGAGAAGAACCTTTCTTTTACCAAGAACATTTGCAGTTTGAGAATCACTAAGATGAACATGTTCTTCTTCATCCCCTACTTGAGTGTAGAAGGTAAAAACATTTTTATTTGCACAAATATGCCTAGTAGCACTAGATTCTACGACACATTCTTTCACATTGGCCACAAGATTAGCTTGAGAAATGACTGCAGCAATAATATCATCTCCTTCAACCAAATTTTCCTTTGGCTTAGGAGGATTATCATTTCTCCCTCTTTTTATGCATTGAAGTGCACGATGACCTAGCTTTCCGCAAACATAACAATTTCCTTTTTTCTTGAAAGTCATGGAGTTAATAATATTAAGTTTGTAATAAGAAGGTTGAGGTTTATTAACATACCTTTTATTGGAAGCCTTGCCTTATACCAAGTTTGCTTTTGAAGACATTTCTCTTGCCTTGACAGCTTGTACCTCCTTGCGGTTTGTGTCTTCAATAATAATGTGAGTGATTAAATCTGTAAGGGACAGTTGCCTATGTTTATGTTTCAATTGGTTCTTGTAATCACTCCATGTATCTGGCAACTTTTCAATAAGCAACCTTGCAACGAATTCTTCTTGCAAAGTGATATTATTTGCCTTTAGGTCCTCGAGGAATTTGTGGTATTCATTGATTTGTACTTTAATATTTTTTCCACTAGTCATCTCCCATTGGTAGAAATTTTTAATAACAAATTTTGTTTGCCATCATCTTCAGCAGTGTATTTTGTGACCATATAATCCCATATTTGTTTGGCTTCTTTGCAGGAGCAGTAAACATCAAATAATTAATTAGAGAGAGTGCTAATAATAGTGTGTCTACAAACCTTGTTAGCATGAGTCCAAGCATTAGAATTAGCTTCGATTTTTGGTTCTGTAAGGACCTAAGCAACAATATAAATATCAAGAATGGAAAAAATTCTTTCCTGCCACCTTTTAAAGTTTGGCCATCAAAGACTTCAATTTTTGATATGTTAGGGAATGACTTGGCAAACAATATAGCAGTAAGGATGGGAGCAACAGGAAGAACGACGTTAACACCACTATTAATTATAGCATAGGCAGAAGGAGTGGTGTTGATAGGCAACATGGAGCAGAGTTATCGATGGAGGTAGGAGCAGTGGTGTGAGGCCTCGCTCGAACGCCCCCCCTCGGTTCGAGAGCCTTAAGGAAAGGCGAGTGATTTTTAAGAGGGTTTAGGTATGAGTTTTGGTGCTCACGATTGGAATAACAATCGTTCAGAAAATTGATTTGATTTTTGAAAGAATTCGAGAGTCGCCACCCTAATTTATTTAAATGAAAAAATTAAGAAAAAACCCAAATTGACTTCAATTCATTAATTTTTGATTAATTTACCCAATGATAAAGTCACTAGCCTTCGAACTAGGTTAAGCTCGAAAACTAGGTTTTTGGTTTTAAATAATCTAAACTTGGCTCCTAAGTTTGACTTGACTTAAAAATTGATTTTATGGATGATGAGTATTAATTGCGATTTAAAGTGCATAATCATGACATAATTATGAGTGCATGAAAAAATAAAGAGCAAGTAATTAAAAACATCCACAAGCTAAAGAGAGTGTTCTCTCTAATCCTTATGGATTCTAAGAGAACCACAAGTCACTTCTTAACTCCAAAATAATTAAATTAACTAATTACATTAATTAAAATTTATAATAAAGCATAAATATAAATATTTACATTAAAAATAAAAGGGGAAGGGGATTAATTGAGATTTGAATTTATATTCTAAGTGTGTCTACGTACCACATTGAGTGGGATCAAAACCCACGTAGTTCATTCCACGGTGAGGTGGAGGGGCTTAGAAATTAATCAGATTGGTTTAATTTGATTTGGGAGGATTTTAGATGATACGAACCCAAAGTATATTAAACTTGAGACCCAATATATTTGCGCCTGGAAGCAACTCCTTGGAAAGCTAAATCAGATTTTGCCCAAGTCCGCGACCCAATCCCAACTCGTGATAGAGCACCTTGGAATATGATTTTGTGATCTCTGCGACACAATACCAACTTGTGAAAAAGAACCTTGGAATTACAAAGTAATTAGCTTTATTTGTATGAACCTTGATTCAAGTAAGAATCAAAAACAAGAGAACACTCTCTTAAGAAAAATCGAAGTTTTAATTCATTAATCAATAATCTGTCGTCTTACATGAGTTATGGCCCTATATATAAGGATACAAGGAAATAAAAACCCTAATTGAGGTGTTTGGCCATAGTTTTAAGCTTATTCTAACTTAAAAATAACTAAACTCGTAATTGGGCCTTAACTAATTAAAAACAAGCCCAAAAGTACTTAAAACATGAAAATAAAATAGTTTAAACATATCTTGGGCTTAACACATAACATTGGCAGCCCAAAATAATAAATAAACTTAATAAAAGGAAGTTCTATGATAGATAATGGGCTTGAACAACAAAACAGTCCAATAAACATGGCAAAATGGATTCGAATGACTTTGAACATATTTGTGCATTTTCGAATCCCATCATTCCCCCTTTCTTGAGATGATTTGTCCTCAAATCAAGCTTCATGGAATTGCATCATATGCCAAGAGACTTGAAGCTTCCATTGTATGTATCATTAGAGTTGGTGAGAGAAGATGTTATATCTTCTCTTGGGAGATTTTGAATGGGCGAAATGTTCTTCCAAACTTTTCAGGACCGGAAAAATGTTAGTTTGTATTGAAAATATTCTAATCAACTTTGGTGATTTCAGAAATAATTTTGGAGGTGCAAAAGTGAGGGTTCACAAGTGGCACCAGCACCAGCAACGTTTGAAGCCATAAATCCTTAAGATTGTTATCACAATAGTGTAAATAAAACTTGAGATGTGCAAAGGGAAGCACTGTCCTTAAGGATTTTTTTTTTTCAATCCTCCAGGATTCAACAGGTCTTCTTGTTTAGAATTAGGCAGTAAGAACAATAAAAATTAATTAATTTAAGAACCCAGCAATTTGAAGGAAGGAAAGAGCAAATATATCTATGTCTCTTTTAGCAAAACAAAGGTTAGATATTTATAGGAAAAAATTAGAACGTTGCTAAATAATAATAATAATGTGATATTAGCACAAAGATAGGAATTGTGATGTTAATAAAACATAATGGTAACGTTACATAAAAATAATAATTTTAAATAAATAAATAATTGAGGAATTAAAAAGTGGACTTGTTCGCAAGCGGGGGGG
>CATKHJ010184059.1:0-11469 GCA_949750685.1 Vernicia montana
TTGGGATTAGTCTTTTTATTTATTTATTTTTTTTCCTTCTTGGGATTATTCTCTTCTTTTCCTTTGGGCTCCTTGCCTAATTATTTTCTCTCTTAATTGATTCACTTAGGTTAGTTAATTAAAATCTGAAATAATTAATTCAATCTGGTAATCAATTAAAATCAATCAACTCAATCAATCAATCAATCAAAACATGATAAGATGGTTTGACTAAATAAACCCCTTCGCAAGAAAGGAGAACTGCGTGGGTTCTGATTCCCATTCAAAGGGATACGTAGGCATGCTTTGTCCAAGCATCGAATCCAATTAAAAATAACCAACTTCTCCCCTCATCACCTTATTCACTTTAATTTAATTTCTTTTATTACATTGATTTTATTAGGATTAGTTTGGGGAATGTGTGACTTTCCTAGAACCCATAAGGGCTAGAAGAAGTATCCCCTAATTTGGATTTTTTATTGTAATTTTAACTTCTTCATCTTTCTTTATTATTTCTTTCTTATTTCTTTTATTTACATAATCATGCTTTTGTTATATTGTACATAATTCATGAAATCAATTTTAAGTCACTTCTATATTAATTGCCAAACTTAATTAATTAAAATGAACCAAAAACCTAGTCTCCGAATCCTCTTTGGTTTCGAGGCTAGTGATCTTTTCCTTTGGGATATAATTGGAGTCAAAATGAGTTTTTACCTTATATTTTCCCAAATAAAAATAAGTAAGATGGCGACTCTAAAATATTTTTCAAACTCATTTAATCTGAGCTCGAGGGCTCCATCGTGAGTTCAAACCCAAATGAGTATTTCGATTCCCCTCTAGTGGATCGGACCGGTGCTCGAGAGAGGCCTCACAAAGGCATGCAAAACCCCTTTCACTATAAGACGCACCTACTCCTTCTAAGTAGGTCGGCTGGTCATTTTTGCAGCCTTTTCTCTCCACCTCATGATATAGTCTGAAAAAGATTCCCCAGTATTTTGTCTAGTGGTATCCAAATTTTGAAGTGTTACTTCTAATAGAGTGTTGTAGTGGTATTGGGTCATAAAGCTTTCTAACAGCAAGTTTCAGTCTTTTTGTTTGCTTTTGTCTAAGTCATAGTACCATTTCACAGGTGCTCCATCTAGGGAAGTCAGAAAGAGCTATAGAATTTGCTGCTCAGAAGCTCCCGTAGTACTCATCAGAGTAGCAAACATCTTCAAGTGAATATTAGGATCGCTAGTCCCATTGAACTTTGTAATGTTTGGAATCCTCGGTTAGGTAACTGATAAGCTTTGTCCAGGGTCAAAGCATTCAAGACCTCAATCTTGTTAAAGCCTTTCCCTTTCAACAACTTCTCAAACCTATTCATATGGTCCTTTAGCTCTTTATTTACAGTTGAGGTCCTCTCCTTCTTCTTTTGGAGATACTCATCCATGTCGATGAATACATCATCGGCGTTCTAATTTCCCACTTCTTGATTATGAGTATTAGTTTGTTGCCCATTATTTATTGCAGCAGCATTAGCAATATTTCCAGCGTCATTAGCCTGGTTTGCAGGATTAGCGGGCGGGGGAACTCGATCATTGAAAGCTTGATTGATCTGATCCTAGATCATAGCTGCCAACCTAGTCTCTAAAATATGTCTAATGATAGTTTCCAAGTTCTGGGGGTCGTTGTTGTTGGCCATTCAGATTCACAAACACTTCAACTTCAGGGCGAGCTTATAGATCTTCTTTCAACTGATTCTCTGGCCTTTCTAACTTAACAATCTTGACTTGAGAGGGCTATGGCTACAAAAACATAAGGAATTAGACTCATGATGCATGTAATGCATATAATGCATGAGATGAAATGGATGTATGCAAATGATGACATGGAATGCATATCTAATGCACAACTTTTTCGTTAACTCAGAAATAGTCCATCTCCTCCCCTTTATGGCTATCCAAGGTATGCCAATTGCCCATTTGAGTTAAAGAGTCATTGGTTTCTCTTTTGCTTATTTTCTTTCTCATTTCTTTTTATTTCCTCTAACTTTTAACTAAGGAGCCTGATTATGGATCCTTAGCAAGGATATTACTCACTTTCTTTTCTCTTTTGCATTTTTTTTTATCTCCTTTCATTTCTTTTATTTCCTTTAACTTTTGCTTATGGAGCTGATGATGGGTCCTTAACGAGGATATTATTCATTCTTTTTCTCCTTTCATTTCTTAAGAAAAATAAAACGGGAAACCACATTGAACTTTTTATTTATGAAAAGTAGTTCAATTACATAAGCGAACTTCAAAAGAAATGACCACATTCAAGACAAATCGTCCCTTTAAAAGTAACTTCAAACTAATGGTGGGGACAAATGGGCGATAATTGACTCTGGAGCTCTTTAACCCGAGCCTTCAGTTGTATGGTTTCCTCAAGGATATTAGCAATGATAACTTTGGCCTTCTTCTGGGATTTCAAAGCTTTCTTCAGCTTAACATCAACTTCATAGATTACCATGGTTGCCTCTTAACTCAGTTCATTAATTATCATACTATTGTATGGTTTCTTGCTAGCTTAGACTTTAAAATTAAACCTCGGTATCTCAAGATCAAGACTACCCCTTTTTCTAGTTATCTTGGATTCAGTGTCAAGGGCCTTTGGTTCAGCTTTAGCATCTTTGGGCTTGTCAAGCAAAGCCAAGTCTTCTTCATTCAAATCTCGGATGATCTTTTTGCTTGATGAGACCATTCTAATTCAAATAAGAGTCATTCTTAGATGGATATAGGTGGTTAAAATGATGTAATGCTTATGAATGAAAAACTAATACAATATCTCCATATATCTTTCTTAGGAAAACTTAGATCCCAAAAGCACCCTTGAACTAAATAAAATCATACATTCTTCAACTTTTTCCCCCTCGCTCATTTTTCATTTTGAACACTTGTCATTAGTTAGCTTTTTTAGATTTTCTAGCTAATTATTTTCTCTCTCTTTCCTTTAACTTTTGCATAGGGCCTCAATATGAGACTCCTAGCAGGGTCATCAACTTTATATTTTTTGGGTCATCATTTCATCACCATTTCTTTTTATTTGTTCATTTTTTGGTTTATTATTTCATCTCACAGCTCATTTCAAGTGTTCAAAGCTAAGGTCTCACTTTATTTCATCATCAAAGTTTTATAAATGGAAAACACTACATATGCAAAACTATCTTTATTCTATTAGTTGGGCCTAAGCTTCATATTCATTGGGAGGAGTCTTCATGCATCAAGCTTCATAGTTAAGATGGAAAGCTCCCTATTGTCAATCAGATCTTGGATCTCATGCTTTAAGAGACCACATCTATCAGTGTCATGTCCCGAGACTTGATGGAATTGACAATACAAACTGATATTGAATCTTGGAAGCAATGGGTTTGGCAATGGCCTTGGGTCTAAATGTTGTAATAGGCCTTCCTTTTCTAGCTCTTCAAATATCTCGGACAAAGGCTTTTCCAAGTTAATGAATTCTCTTGGTTGACTGACCCTTCCTTCTTTGACAGTTGTAAGGCCGGAATGTCCCCCACTCCTTTTAACTTTGGGCTCTCCCACATGTTTAGGTAGTCCTCTCAAACTATCCAAGATAGTTTGTTTGATCTCAGATTTGATCTCATCCATCTCATATCAAACCACCTTTCTAATAGTAGCTTAGACTTCCTCCCTCATGAGGCACAATTCTGATCTTACTATCCTCTTGAAGGCCTCATCCCATTCAAAAGAGTCCATGGGCTTAGTTTCAAAACTATACATGTTGGAGATATTCCTAAATGGTTGCAAGTAAAAAGTGGGGTTAGCATGATATTCATGTTTTCTATCTAAATGATGCATGAACAAAGTTGTATATAAGTAGACATAAGCACAAGTCTTAAACCTTCCAACCTTATTCCTCCCACACACAAATTGGTCTTAGTCTTTTCTTTCCTAGGATTTTGGGCCATGGCTTAATGATCCAACAGGGGGACCACAAACCCATTTCATATATAACTCTCTTAAAGAACAAACAAAGCTCAATCAATCTATGATTCAAACCCATTTGATAAACCACTTGAAATCTAGTAAGGATGTTGGGCTTGGAAACATACATGCATAAAACACGTTTGATAAGTCCTAAAAGAAATTTCTAAGTCATTACATAGGCTAAAATTGGCTTACAGCTTACGGCTTAAGGCTCCCACAAACGAAAAAATGGGCTCATATCTCCTATTGGGTTGGACGCCCAAAGGTGCAAACAACACTTGCTCAAGTCTTTTTATACCCTAAGGTACTGACATGTGAATGGTAAGGCCAACTGAGGAAACCCAAAGGACAAATGGAGCTAAGGGATCCTTTCCTTGACAATACACAAGGTTTAGGGACAGGGGTGTATGTGGTAAAGTGTAGTGATGCAGGCCCATCAAGCCCAAACAAACCAAACATTAATAAAGACCAAAGTTGGAATCAACTTCTCATATCCCTAGTGGAGTCGTCACTGTCATGATTAGATTTATGGCCATGGGTGAATGTGACCCTACACTGCTTTCTAATTACAAATCAGGGAAGACTAACTAGGCCGAAGCCCAATTAGGAGACATAATCGCCACCTAGTTTTTAAAAACTAGAAAAAAGGTGACTAGGTTTCCTAACATCATACCTAACCACCAAATTCAGATATCTGGGTAAGGAAAATTAGGTACGGGCTTGGGAAGGTATTAGGCACCCAAGCCCGCCCAATTGTAAGGCTGGCTTCTACTATTTGATCAATTTTAATGTAAGGTTTGTTTGGGCTTTTTGGGCTTTATTATATACAAAAGTTATATCACTTCATCGATTTAATTATTTCAAACATATAACAAATGATTCAATTAAAAACATGTATTATAATCAATATATCATATGAATATATTAAAACACCAAAAAGCATCCTAAACCAATTATGAAGTGCTTGATTGCTTACCAAGTTAATTAACTAATCATGCCAATTAGCCAGGGTATGGGTTTCCAACATGCAATTAATTTCTAACCAATTTAATTCCTAACATACATCTACTAACCAATTATGGAAATTAAGGTTCACATCACTTCAATCAGTTACATTATTCAATTGAAAGCCTAAACATGTTTCTAATCAGATTATTTGAACAAATTAAACAACCTAACATGCATCATGCGGCAATAAAATCAATTGTTCAATTAATCAATTATTTAATTAAAAGCCAATTAAATCCTAATTATCATGCACTTCTAAGCAATCTGATCATTTTATTTGTTAATTTCAAGCTTGTGGACAATAAAGATAAATTTATCAAATTGAATTAAAAATGATCAAACAACCTTAAGTCTACCAACCTAATTACTAAAGGGGAAGGGGGAACTACTTAAATTATTACAAACCCGAAATAAAAATAAGGGAAAAATATAAAAATGTACCATGTGGTTTGACCATTTTACACTTATGGGTTTGTAGTTTTTTTTTTTTTTTTTTACAAAAAGGGTCCCATGGTTTATTCCATTAGCAGTTTGGGATCTTTGTCACTAATATCATTAGTTAACACTGACGTGGCATAGTCAGCGCTGACATGGCACTTGTGAGTCCCACTTTTTTATCCACATGGCTATTTAAAAAAATTAAAAAGTGGGGTCTACAGTGCCACATCAATATTGACTAACGGTGTTAAGGTTGTGAACCCTAAAGTGTTAACAAATCAAACCACATGACCCTTTTTGTCAAAAAAAAAAAAAAAAAACACAGACTCATAAGTGTAAAAAGGTCAAACAACAAGGTACTTTTTTGTACTTTCCTCTAATAATAATAATAAATGAAATTTAAATTACTGTAAAATACAGAAGATAACAAATACCCATAAGACTCAAAAAGCCTTAGAACTAAAAATAAAATTAAACAAAAAATAAAAAAAATAAAAAATGCCCTAAAACTACCCAAAGGGCTTATGGCCTGGCCTGCGCCCATAGCTAGGGGCGCGGGCCTTTCCATGCTCCCATCTTCTTCCCTCCAGCCTTATGTCTGATTCGATCTTAACTCTGATGACTCTCCAGCCATTTCTGACACCTTCCAGGGGTTCCCTAATGTGGAAATACATGATAAGTGACAAAAATACACTAAAAACTAAATTAAAGGGTCAAAATCATGAAAGCATAAAGTAACAAAACAAAAAACGAAGAACCAACAAAGAACAAAGATGAGGCCTGTGTCCCTCACTTGCTAGGCAGAAAGGGAGAAATCCCTGGATTGGTCTGCTATATCCATTTATGTGATTCTTACATACATATATCATACCCAGGTGCTATAAACCATACAAAAATGAACTAAATGCTTAAACGAAATTGCCTAAACAAGATTGAATAGAAATTTATATTTCAAGGCTCAACTTTGATTGATCAAGAGCTGGTCTTGATCAACCATAATCAAGCAAACGCACAATACTTATAAGACATATATACACATTAAACATCAGTTGAAAAATTATAAATAGGCCATGACATGTATAATTATGAAATGAATTAAATAAGGAAAAAAATATAATCACTAATGGAAAAGCAAAACAAAACAATTAAAACCTCCTTCTGATTGCCCTACCCCTGGCATATCAGGCCTATTAAAGCCTAAAAGCAATAGGGATCATTGGGGAATAGAGGTTACAGCCCTTAGGTTTAAATAAGTTCACATACCTTAAATATTCTCTTTTTAGAATGGTTGATTCACAATCTTAACTTTTGTTTGTTCTTTTCTTTTTGATTCTCTTTGTGCTATGTTCCTTCAGAAAAGGGAACTCAAGAAAAGTTCAAAAAAAAAAAAACTCCAGAAGCTTAGAAAAGGCTCTAGAAAAATCAAAATTGAAGCCCCTCTTTTGAAAATGGATAAAAAAGCTTTTTATATGAACTTTGAAATTTTTTAATTTTTTTGAAAGATTTTAATTTTAAAATCTAAAAAACTGTTTTGGGATCCTTCTGATCCTCCACAATCCTTTCTAATCGGATTTTGGGGGATCAAAAGGGTCCAAGTGGTTTGATTTTGAAAAAAAATTCAAAAAAAAATTAAAAATTCAGAGATTTCAGCAGTAAGGGGCTCGTGGAGGGGTGCGCAGCCAAGTCTGCGCCCCTAGCAAGGGGTGTAGGCCTGTCCCTGCACCTCTAGCTCAGCTTTCAAATTTTCAATTTGACCTAAAAACAACACTATGAATCAACTTCCAACAAGAAAACCAACCATTCCTCATCATCGAGCACCAGGGTCGAAAATTAAGCATTCACACTAATCAGAAAGCAAACCACGTTCTAGTGGGATGATTCATGTGAAGGGAGCTTCCAAAAGCTAAAAGACTCTCACATCAGCACCAGTCCTTGTTTTACCATTAGGGAAAGATGGATATTTTGTATACTGTGATGCATCCAGAGTGGGTTTAAATTGTGTCCTCATGCAGAAAGAGAAAGTAATTGCCTATGCTTCACCGCAATTATGAAGGCACAAGATGAACTATCCTATTCACGACTTGGAGATGGTTGTTGTGATCTTTGCATTGAAAATCTGAAAACACTACTTATATGGTGAAAAATGTGAAATCTATACTGATCATAAAAGTCTTCAGTATATCTAGTAAGAGAAGGATTTAAATTTGAGGCAAATGAGATGGATTGAGCTACTACAAGATTATGATTGCTAAATACTCTACCACTCAGGCAAAGCTAATGTTGTAGTTGATGCCCTAAGCATGAAATCAATGGGAAGCTTAGCACACATCAAGGTGCAAAGAAGATCGCTAATAAAAAAGTTAAGAGAACTATTTAACAAAGGCTTACAACTTGAGGTTTTCGAATCTCAGGTGTTAATAGCTCATTTCCATATGCATCCTAAGGTTATAGATGAAATCAAAACAGCACAAGTAGAGATCCATCGTCGGTGAGATTAAAGACAAAAGCGTAGATAAGACAAGCTCCAAGATTTGTTCTAGCTGTTAGGGTGTTGAAATATGGAGATAGACTTTGTGTGCCAAATGTAAATAATCTGAGGCAAAAGATATTACATGAAGCACATCATGCCCCATACATTGTGCACCCAGGAGCTACCAAAATGTATCATGATGTTAAAAGTTGCTATTGGTGGATGGGAATAAAGAAGGATATATCAAAATTCATGCCTTCTTGCTTAACTTATCAGTAGGATAAGTTTAAGCATCAGAAGCCTACAGGTCTAATGCAAGAGTTGCCTTTACCGGAGTGGAAATGGGAAAGAATAACTATGAATTTTGTAGTTGGACTACCTAGAAATCCTAAAGGATGTGATTCCATTGGGGTGATTGTTGATAGACTAACCAATTCTACTCATTTTCTGGAAGTTAAAACCACGTATATAGTGGCACAATATGCACAATTGTATCTAGACAAGATTGTAGCATTGCATGGAGTGTCGATATCTATCATATCATATCAAGGGCTAAAGTTTACTTTGAGATTTTGGCAAAAGTTGCAAGAAGTTTTAGGAACTCAATTGGATTTTAGCACAACATTTTATCCTCATACAGATGGTCAATTAGAAAGAAACATTCAGACCCTAGAAGATATGCTTAGGATGTGTGTGTTGGACTTTGGAAGCAGTTGGGATAGATATTTGCCTATGATAGAGTTTGCTTACAATAATAGTTACTGTTATACCATAGGCATGGCACCTTATGAAACACTTTATGGAAGAAAAAGTAGATCTCCAATATGTTGAATGGAAGTCGGGGATAAACATTTGGAAGGCCTAAAGTTGATTAGACAAACTATAGAGAAGGTGCCTATTATACAAGAAAGAACAAAAACAACATTCAGCAGGTAAAAGAGTTATGCATATCCTAAGAGAAGAGATGTGCAGTTCTCAATTGGAGATCATGTGTTCCTAAAGATTTCTCTAATGAAGGGCGTTATGAGATTTGGGAAAAGAGGCAAATTATCTCCAAGATACATCAGACTATTTGAAGTACTAGATAGGATTGGTAATGTTTCCTACAAATTAGCCTTACCACCTACTATAACCCATATTCATTTTGTTTTCCATGTATCTATACTCCATAAGTATATACTCAATCCCTCCCATGTGTTAAAGAATCAAAAGATTGAAGTTGATGAGAAACTCACTTATGAAGAATATACTATGAAGATAATGGATAAACAAGTTAGAAAGCTAAGAAACAAGGAGATTCCCACAGTCAATGTGTTATGGAGAAACCACAATGTGGAAGAATGCACGTGGTAAACCGAGCAAAGCATACAACTCAAATATCCTCATCTTTTTCAAGTTTAACTGAGGTAAATTCTTTACTTTTAAAATTCGAGGATGAATTTTTAATATAAAGGCGAGAATGTAATACCCCAAGTTTATGTTGGTTATGCATGTTAAAGTTTATATGAGTTAAGTATGCTAAGTGCTTTGTATGTACTTAAGTTCATGTTAGTTATGTGTATCAAGTTTTTTGTTATGGGTATGTGAAAACTTTTATGCAAATCAAGGTAAGGAATCCTTAAGGGTTATAATGGATTTGAGCTATGATTTATGATGATTTGTAAGTGATAAATGCAAATGGTAAGAAGTTTTAGATGTTTAACTTCATTAGGAATTGATTTGAAAAAGAAATGGAATGAAAATTTAAAAGTTGGAAACTTAGGACAACAGGCAACACACCCATGTTGTTTTAGTGCTGCTATGCAACATGCATGTGTTGTTGTTTCCTTCAATTTGCAAGAAAATTAAATTATGGCAATGGACAATACGACTTGGTGAAACACCCATTTTGCCCTAAAGGCCAAGCATAAACAGTAGGTTGGCAAATGAGTATTTATTGCACACCTAACTATCACTAAAGTCATTTATATGCTATAGAAGATCTTTCTAAGGCTAAGATTGATCCAACCACCAATTTTCTCTAAATTTAAGAGCTTCCATAGCCATTTTCCTTATAGTTTTCATCCAAGAGCTTAGTGTTAGGCTATTTGCATAACAGATTTACATTCCTTCATAATAGTTCAAGTGATAAGGAAAGTTTTAAATTAAAAGTTCTTTATTTAGTTTTAAGTTAGGTATAAGAGTTAAATGAGTTTTTGTGTGGTTGAAGTTAAGTGTTGGGTAAAATCCATAAGTGCACGAAGTTCACAAGTAATATAAAATGAGTAGAGTATCGTTTCCACAAGAATTAATTGTCTATCTGTGAACCCTCATTTTAGCACCTCCAGAAATAATTCCGAACTCACAGAACTGATCATAATATTTTTCTATCCAAACTAACACATTTCCAATCCTAACCGAACCACCTGTACTAGATAATATTTTTCCGAGACTAACCGAACTTTCCTCAAAGCAGACTGCCAAATCACCTCAAAAATATTTTTAAACCTATCAGAGTTGACCAGAATATTTTTTTATCCAAACTGACATTTTTTCCAAACCTGACCGGACCTCCTGTACCAGACAGTCTTTTTCTAAAACTGACTGAATCTCTCCCAAAACTGACTGCCAATATGTCCGATAATTAATTTTGGATCCATCGACACCGACCGGTAATTTTTTAGACTTTAGGATATCCGGAAAATGACCCGAAAGATTCAAAAACTGATCGGATTTCCCGAATAAAAAATTTAAAAACTGACCCGGGTGTCCCAAAAATCCAAAGCCAGCTCAGTCGAACCGATAGCTCGGGTCGCTGCCGGAAGGCTTGGCGGCGGCGCCAAGCCCTCCGACGGCCCTGCCGGGGAGTACTTTTCTGCCGCCGGCGCCTCGAGCGACGTGCCGTACCTACAGGTCAAAAAAAGACTTTTTTGCCATCCAAACTGATTTTTTTAGCCCAAAATGCCCTACCCTTTTGATCTTTTCACATTTTCATGTCCTAAACTACCCTCACCCTCACTTCACCTATAAATACCCCCCCTCCCCCTCCATTTCATTTCAACATACCTCAAGCTTTTGTTGATTTTTCCAATTGCTTCCTCTCTCTCTCTCTCTCTCTAATTAGTTTTTACTCTCTCTCTAATTAATTAGTTTTTACTCTCTCTCTAATTAATTAGTTAGTTAATTAAAAATTAATTTTAATTAACTAATTAATCTTTTTTTAAAAATTTCCACCACTCTCAATTAATTAATTAATTAAAAATCAATTTTAATTAATTAATTAATCTTTTTTTAAAATTAAATTTTCACTCAAATTAGTTAATTAATCCTTTTAATTAATCATTTTAATTAATTAATCTTTTTAATTAATTAAAGTTTGAGTAATCAAATCTCTTTTTTAAAATCATCTCATTTTTCGAAACGGAACTCCGCTCTGGTAAAATCACTCACCCTCCACCAACCAAAAAGAAGGTATAATCTCTTACCCTCAATCAAACCTCAAATCAAACCAAACCAATCAAATATGACTGATTTTTAAACCCCTCCCCTTCCACCTCATAGTGGAACGAACTACGCGGATTTTGATCCCCATTCAATGGGGTACGTAGGCAAACTTGGAAT
>CATKHJ010184074.1:0-15777 GCA_949750685.1 Vernicia montana
AATATATTAGTAATACTATATATATATTAATAAGTAAATATATATAAGTAATGTATAAAAAAATTAATAAAATATATAAGTAATACTAATAATCAAAATATCTCTAATTATATATATATTGTGAATTTAAATATAAATAAAATCTAATTTTTAAATTTTTATACATTAAATTTTACTATATAAAAGTATCAAAAATTGAATTAAAATAAGACAAAAAAAAAATTCAAGTGGGAAATGGAGATCCCTGCGGGGACGGAAATGAGAACTAAATTGTCTCCATTTGTAAGGCGGGGATGGGGATTCCCCGCTAAGGTGGGGATGTGGATGGAGGATGGTACCCCTGCCCCCGCCCCGCCCCGCCCCATTGCCATCCCTACCACCATAGCAATAGATCTGCCTCTGTTGCATATCAGAAGCAAGAGAGCAAAAGACACAAAAGCAATAGCAATAAACCCGACTGGAGCGGGAGACAAAAAGGACTCAGCCTTGACCATATTATTTGAAGATCTAAGTAAAAAGGAATTAAAGACTAAAGAAAAATAAAGGGATAAGTATAAAAAATTACCATGTGGTTTGACCATTTTTCATTTATGGGTCTATGCAATTTTTTTTGACAAAGAGGAGTATGTGCTTTCCTCCGTTAGCACTTAGGAGTCTCTATCATTAACACTGTTAGTGAGTGCTGATGTGGTGCTTACGTGGGACTCACATTTTATTTTTTAATAATAAAATTTTAAAAATTAATATATTTAAAATTTTAAAAAATAAGAAAATAAAATTTTAATTTTTAATAAAAATTAAAAATATTTAAAAAAAATAAGAAAATTAATTAAAAAACTAACATAAAATAAAAATAAGAAAATTTAACAGATCTTCATCATCATCATTGCAAACCCAATCACTACCCAAACCCTAGACAAGCTGCAGGCGGACCTCCGGAGCCGCCTCGTGGAACTCGCGTATTCTAACCAATCACAAGCCCAGACTGTTGTGCCGTTGTCTGTGTTCATCACATCACTGCAGGTTGAGTCCTTCCGCTGTTCACACACTCAATCTTTTCTCAATTTGATGCAACAAGCTATTTTTCTATATCAATCAATTAATTTAGTTAACAAATTGGGCAAAAGAAAATGGAAATCAATCAATCAATTGCATTAACAAATTAACAACTCTCTTAATTATCTTAAATTGAAACTGTAATTTTTCACCAAGATGTGCTGAGTTACAATTGGCACTTTCTCTCGAAGATGGGATTGGGTCACAACTAGGATTTAGAATATGCCTATCTGGAGAAATATATACCAAATTACTTGATCATTATACAACTAAAAATACAAAAGAATCTATGTATAATCCAATTTCTAAAAGCAAACTTTTTTGAATTGATTTTTCCAATAGTGATTGCAGTAAAAGGCACGCTCATGCTTGCTCAGCATATGTAGCGTATAAGGCATAGAACCAAAAACAGGGAGGCCAACCTGGAAAGAAGGAGATCATTGGTTTACATACTAGATTGTACTATTTCACCAAAAAACAATGAGACACCGATCTGAGCTTGAAAGGACCAAGGATTGCAGGAGAAGGAGACCAAGAATCTGAGCTTGTAAGGACAAAGGATCGCCAGAGAAGGAGACCGATATGAGCTTGATGGTGGTTTGAAGTCAATTGCTAACCAAGGATGCACAGCGAGCATGTGAAGAAGATTGGATGAGCAAGAGAGATTGAAGCAGAAGAAGCTCAATCTTTTCTCAGTTTTTTTTTTTAATATTAAATATCATATAAATATATTATTTTTCTTTTTTTTAATTGTTAATTACCCACTGGATAATCCATGTGGATATGATTTATTATTAAAAAGTAAAACGTGGGTCTCATATCTATCACGTAAGCGCCACATCAGCGCTCACTAACAATATTAACGGCAGAGATCCCTAAGTGCTAATGGAGGAAAGCACAGACTCCTCTTTGCCAAAAAAAATTTCATAGACTCATAAGTGAAAAAAAAATCAAATCAGATAGTATTTTTTTATATTTATTTCAAAAATAAAAAAAAGGTATCTTTTCCTGTGGCTGAACCACCATTTTTTTTTTTATCAACTTAACTCTATGCTTTTGTGCACAATATATCCTGTTAAGAGAGAAAAATTCTAACCAATAAGTTTTGACTTTATGACTCAATGGCATTTAGTTCACATAAAAATAGGCACATCACCCATTGGTCTTTGATTTTTTATTTAATGGTATTAAAATAATATTAAAATTATTTTCAAAACTCTAAAGATTTGAAACTCGTTATTGGAATTATTTTCAAAACTATTAAATTTTGAATTTCAGTCTCGGGATTAAATTTATCCAAAGAAAAAATATATATATATTTTCTCTCACTATCACAATTATGTAATATTTATCTTTCATAATTTCGGGTGTACGGTACATTATGTTTTATTTGTAGATAAAATATTGAGTAATTTTTCATAAGTTTGAGTGCTAATAATAATCCAATTAGATGAATACATGAAGAAGAAAATTCTATTAAAAAAATGTAAAAAAAAGGCCAATTTATGTAGAATTTTCCCTACATCAAATTCCAACTAAAACTAAAAAGAAGGAAAAAAAATTATTTTATTCCATTTGGTAGTCAAAATGCAAACAATATATAAGTGGGACTTGCATACAAAAACGATCCTGTTATCTAAAGAAAGGCAACAAACAAACTCACGTGTATTCTTCAATTCTATGCTCCTTTGCCCAATTCCTAAGAAATTCTTTTAATAGCACAAGAAAATACAGCCACAGGCCCACAACATACAATATGTTATAATGTTGTGGTATACACCCTTTATTCTAAAATATTTATTATTTAAAATAAAATATTTCAAAATATTTGTGATTTTAAAATTTTAATAAGGTATTTATTATTTTTTTAACTTTACTCTCTCATTATTTTTCCAGTAAATATTTGCATTAATTGATTTTATTTTTTTTTACAAAAAATATATTTATATATATATATTTTAGTTTTTTACCTTTAAATTATGATAATTTAATATTTTTTTAATTCATGTACCGAAATCTTAAACGAACAAATATTTTAGAATCGAAGGGAGTAACATATTCTCGATAATCAACATCCAGCTCATCTTACCATATTTAATTAACAATTTTGTTGTTGATTAGCTACGTAAGTATTTTTTGCTAAAACAAATTTAGCAAGCAAAGGCAAAATAACTGGAAATATATATATATATATATATATTGAATGTCCTAATTTCCATTTAGATGCATGGTCTATATATAAAGTAAATTTAGAAATATAATTTATACCAAAACTTGCATTTTATTTCTAATTTCACAGGAAATCAAACGTGACCTTAGTGAATATGAAAATATCAATTAAATTATACCTAATTGAAATCCATCCTGCTAAAATAATATTACAATAACAGTTTATAATTAGATCACTCTCTGCTCTATTTGATAATTTTAATAGAGAATTGACAAATTTGAAAAAGGACAAGTATTCCATAATTGGCGGTCACAAATTTGAAAAGGGATTTACCTCTGCGCCCATTGTCTTAGAATGTATCAATTTCGGATATTGAGAATTAATGAGATTTAATATTTATAATAATTGTCATTTACCAACTACCAGTTTTATTTTTATTCAAAAAACTGGACCTAATACATTTAATGAGGCAAAAACAATATATAATACCTAATTACCTACAATCTTATAGGATTTTTTTACCATCTTAATTTGAATTATATTTATAGGCATGTCCCCCCTATCCTAATAATCACGGACTCAACAGCTAAATTCAATCTCAGTGATTTTTCAAGCAATAATTTGTAGTCATGTATTAGCTTTGGCATATCATTGAGTTTATTCTTCTTTCTATCTTATCAAAACTATACCATATATACATACTACAATTAAAGAATATTTCCTTTATATCTCCACTAATAAAATGTGAAACAAATTCACTCACCAATTGAATTAATTTCTTAAATTAATCTTATCATTACTATAAATAAATCCTTTTTGTGTAGTAAAAATAACAAATTTGATACTAATATGAATTATCAACACTACCCTTTGATGTATAAAATCCTCGTAATAAAAAATTTTCTTTTAATATTATTATAAATATTATTTAAGAGCACCATTAACATTTAATTATTAGTATATGTTGACATTTAGTAGTAGGTATCATCTACTTACTATAATTGGGTACGTATATATACTACTTGTTAATTATTAATTTTAACAATATATACCAAATGATGTTAAATTAATGTGTTATTATTATTATTATTATTTTTTTTTTTTTGCCTTGAAAATTAATGTTTTAACAACAATATTTGTTGTAGTGTGTTAATTTAATAAACTAATGAGATCCCTCAATATATCTTCACCTTAATTAATTAAGTAATATTATAAAAATAATATTTTGGAAGAATATTGAATTAGAGGTTAGGTTCAATTTAGGCATGCAAGAGATTGGTTTAATAATTAAACAAAAACCCCACACTAAACTTCCGAACAAAACTTATTAGCTTGTGCTCTTCCATTTCCAGCTCTATTCTTTCTGTATAGTTTGGTGTAGAGTCTACTTCAAGCATCCTGAAACCAAACAACCCCTTATCATATATATTCTCTAATCAATAATAATAATAATAATTATTATTATTCTTTTATAGTTTATTTGATCATTACCTATATATAAAGGCCTTTCTAGTAACTTATTAGTCCACACCCAATCAAATTAATCAACTTAATTATTCTATATATTTTCTTTCAAGATTCATCAAGATAATATATGGCAGTCTCAATAGTAGTATTCTTGTTTCTTCTCTTTGTGGGTTCTTTCATGCCTGCTTTGGCTGCTAATTTCAATCAAGAAGTAGACTTGACATGGGGCGGTGAACGTGCTTGGATTGGCGATGCAGGTAATCTTCTCTCGCTTACTCTTGACAAGGCCTCCGGCTCTGGCTTCCAATCTAAGAGTGAATATCATTTTGGAAGAATAGACATGGAAATTAAACTTGTTGCTGGCAATTCTGCAGGAACTGTCACTACTTATTATGTGAGTATTTATTTCGTAATATTTATTTTACAGTTTTTGAAACGACTTCAATATTAGTAACAGTTTTATTACTAAATTTTAGTATAAGTTGTTTATTTGTTGAAATGAGAGATTATTTTTATTAATATTAATTGCAGCTATCATCTCAAGGGCCTTACCATGATGAAATTGATTTTGAGTTCTTGGGGAACCTTAGTGGAGACCCTTATACCGTACACACTAATGTTTATGTGCAAGGGCAAGGGAATAGAGAGCAACAGTTCCATCTCTGGTTCGACCCAACAAAAAATTTTCATCTCTATTCTATTCTATGGAATTCCCAACGCATCATGTAAGATAACAGTGCTTCCCTCAACCTCTCAGTTATATAATTAACATGCTTAATTCATAATGGTCGAGGGTTAAATTCTAACAGTTTCATTATTAAAATTTCACTATTTGTAAGGATTATAATTAATATATGTGTTGTATACATATCCTAAGTTTTCATTCACTAAGTTTTTGAGCATTAGAAGAAGGAAGAATTGAATATGGGTCTCAGATGAATATGCACTTTACCGCTATGCTATATCTTGGTGTGCTTTTATTCGCTAAGTTATAAATGGTTTAAACATAAAATTTTATAATTAGACCTAAGAGATTCTTTTTGTTATATAAAAATGAAATGAAATGAGACTTAATTTGACTTATATGATGAAATACAAGTTTGTTAGAAAATACCTTGTTATACATTAATTTATATGTATATATATGTATAATTAATTAAAAGTTTGGTGGTTTGATCTACAGATTCTTGGTAGACAACATTCCCATAAGAGTATACGAAAATGAAGAATCAATTGGAGTTCCCTTCCCAAAGAAACAACCAATGAAACTATACTCAAGCTTGTGGAATGCTGACCAATGGGCTACAAGAGGTGGGCTTGTGAAAACAGATTGGTCAAAGGCTCCTTTCACAGCATATTATAGAAATTTCAAAGTCAATACATGCTTATGGTCTCCTTGTGCTTCAAAGACTAGTACTATTAATAATTGGCAAACTCAAGGGCTCGATGCCAATGGCAGAAGAAGGCTTAGATGGGTCCAAAGGTATTACATGATTTACAATTATTGCGCCGATTACAGGCGATTTCCTCAAGGTCGTCCTCGTGAATGCAGGCGTTCTTCTAGGTTCTTTTAGTCTAATTTAATTCATTTTAATATATATATATATATATATATATATATTGGTTTGGTTTTGATTGTATATCATCTCTTTTTTATTTATGTAAAATATATTAGCCTTTTTAATATTGAACTTGTACTATATTTCACTTTAATTTGTTATTATTTTATTTGTGTTATCTCAATTTAAATATATGTGTATATTTTTTAGACTATGTTTGATTTGCAGAATAGAATAATAAAAAATTGAATAACTATTTCTAAAGAATAGAATAGGCTAGGAATAGAATAATTATTTTAATTTCATAATTTGGTTCATAACATATAATAACTATTCTATTTCACATAAATGATCATAATATTCTTATAAATTAATTTTATTATTAATATTAAAATTAAATATAATTTTATCAAATTTTATTTAAGAAATAATTTAAATGCATAATAAATAAAACTTTTATTTGACTTAAAATTTTAAAAAATATATATATATATTTTAAATTAATTACCTAAATTAATTTCTTGTTCTATTTACTTAACTTTTTTTTTGCAAAAAATTGATAAGGGAGTTAAAATTTAAAATAAACAGTAATATATATATATATATATATATATATATATATATATATATATATATATTAAAAAAAAATGAAAATCTGAGGGGAAAAAAAAAAGGGTAATAGTGGTGAGTTTGGATTTACTAACATTTTTTTAAGAGTTAAAATGAAAATACTCTATTTCATAGTTTAAAGAATACCAATTCTTTAATTTTTTATGGAAAATTGTGAAATTGTTATTTTATGGAATTAATATTTTTTGTCTAAAATTTGAATCAAAGTAAAGAATAACTAATCCTTACATAATAGCTATTCTATTCCTAGTCAATTTCATGAACCGAACATAATTTTAGTGGTAAGAATATCTAATGGATTGTTACATTTTGCGCAATACATATCATAAGCTTAATTAACTAAAAATAATTATATGATTATGAGACCAATAATAAGAAGAAAAAAAAAGTGATTGAAAATATATGTGCAATACTAATAAGCTTTTGGTTTAGTAGTACTGAAATCACATTTAAAACTTAAAGGTTTCGAGGTCAAGTTCTAATCGGAACGAAATTTACCAGCAATACCCAAATTAAATAATTAAGTTATACAAAAATCTCTCTTATCCAATTTAAGATTACGCCATAAAAATTTAGTTGTCTTCCAAATCCTCCTCGTTGCCAATCATTACCTCTTGTATATTTATATATAGCATATTGATTATTGTAGGCATTACCTATATAAAGGTCTCATTATGCAATGTTCTAGTTCAGGGCCAGGGGTTCAATAGGGTTGGCCTGGAGAAGTACAATTGTAGGCCTGTCTCTCCCCTTGTGAAAATGGCAACAAATAGATTTTCAATTATAACATATTTGCTTGCAATCAATTATTTAGTTACAACTTATGCGGGTAATTTCAATCAAGATGTGGATATAACATGGGGAGATGGCGGTGGCAAGATACTTAATGGAGGAAATCTTCTCTCGCTTACCCTTGATAATACCTCTGGTTCTGGCTTCCAATCCAATAATGAATATCTTTTTGGAAGGTTTGATGTGCAAATGAAGCTTGTTCCTGGCAATTCTGCTGGCACAGTCACCACCTTCTATGTAATTATTACTGTATCTTTATTTTGTTTCCCTATATCTATACTTCTTTTAATGCATCAGAATTTGAATATTTGAGTTTATAAATAATGAGACAAATACTCGACTACCAAACTATACATTATCCCCAGAACATTATAACTCGAACCCAAACATTTAATTATCCCTATTAATTTATAAATATATTTTTTGTTCACATATTTGGTTGCAGTTATCATCAGATCCAGGGCCAACCCATGATGAGATTGATCTAGAGTTTTTGGGTAACCTAAGTGGTTCTCCTTATACCCTCCATACTAATATATATACCCAAGGGAAAGGAAATAGGGAACAAGAATTCCACCTCTGGTTCGATCCAACCAAAGATTTTCACACATACTCCGTAATTTGGAACCCTCAACGCATCATGTAAGATATACGTTTGCTCAAACCTTCTAGTCATTTATCAAACTTGACACCTTTTATTCTTAGACACGATTCAACTACTACTACTGAATTAAAAACTTATTTTAATTATGATATTTAAAATTTCCATTTGCATGTATGTATTATTAGCTGAAATCCTTGCCCAATTTATTATGTTGTATGTGTTGGCAGTATATATGTAGATTACATCCCAATAAGAGTGTTTGAGAATCAAGAAGCTCATGGAATTCCATTTCCAAAGAGCCAAGCAATGAGAGTATATGGAACAATATGGGATGGAGAGCAATGGGCAACAAGAGGAGGACGAGTGAAAACTGATTGGTCTAAGGCTCCTTTCACTGCTTATTACACAAACTTCAATGTACAAACCACAAATTCTGTTGGACCAAAACTATGGCTAACTCGAGGACTCGGTTTAAAGGATCGAAAATGGATAAGGTGGGCTCAAAACTTTCATATGATTTACAATTACTGCACCGATCCCAACCGTCACAGTAGCCGTCGGGAATGCAAGAAATCTAGATTCTTGTAGACTGATTTTCAGGTTATTATTCCCTCATTTTTACAATTATTATCTCTCGAAAGATTTTGTTTTAATTTGTCCAATTTCCAGATTTCAATACATATATATACCTAGTGGAAATACAGGGAAAAAAAAAAGGAGAGATTGTATCGTCTTATTTGATTTTAATTAAAATATCAGTATCAGATATATTATTTACAATGATATATGTTCAAAATAAATAAAGGGTATCTCAAGTAGGGATCGCCACGGATCGGGTATGAAACTGATTTTGACAAACTCATATTCTACCCGTCTTATAGCAGAACGGTAACGGATATCTATTTATTTTTCATTAATAAAAAATACATATATTTATATAAAAATTATATGTTTATAAAAAATATATATATAAAATACGTCATGTATATTTTACTTGAAATATATAATAATAATAATATAAATAAATATATGTAAAAATTGAATTTTAAAAATATAATAAAGTGATAGGTAGAATAAATTATTTTTCATTTTAATTTTAATTACGTACTATAATTATATTTATATATATATATTGATTTCCTAATATTTCTATATCCTAATTTAGTGAAAAAAATTTCATCTTTATAGTGAATTATTTAATTAATGAGAGAGGACTATTCCATTATCACCTATTTGATGTGTTATTTTTGTCCACTTATTATCATTATTATTGGCAATAATTTTTGCACAATAAGATAATTCTTTTGGATGAATAATTACAAATTTGATGTGTACTTTTCGATTTTTCTATTTTAGTGTTTGGATAGTTTTTTTTTTTCAATCAAGTGTTTGAATGAAGCAAATGTACATCAATGTAGTGTCTTGTTTTATTTTATGCTTGTCTCAGTGTTGACTAGACATTGTGGGCCTCGCTTTCTCACTAATAGAGCTTGTCACGTCAGATTCGCACTAAGAGAGCAAATAGAAAAGACTAAAATGACCTTATGTGTACCAAATAATTTGACCTCCCAAATACTTTTTAGACCAGTTTAACCATTGAGTTTTTATTTTGGAGCAATTAAACCTTATTTGTTCAAAAATACTAAAAAATTAATTTTTGTATTTCTAAGAATAAAAATTTAATTTTTATTTTTTAGATAATTTCAAAAAAAAAAAAAAAAAAAAAAACTAGAATAGAAAGAGATTGTCAGAGAAGAAGAAGAAGAATTGGTGGCTTAAGCTCGATCACGACCATGGCCACTGTCATGGTCATATGATTTTCTTTTTCTAGGACGACGTGGTGGTGGTAGAAGAGGTGCTGGCTTAAGCTCGAGAGCTAGGCATTCAGGTGAAGATTTCTCAGATCTCATCACTTGAATCATCCTTTTCAGATTCCATCACTTTCAAAAAGGGAAATTGTGAATTTGCTGAGTTTTTTGTGAATTCCTTACTTTAGACCTTGAGTTCTTTGCTTCAAATCTTCTTTTTCTTCTCTCTATTTGGGTTTCTTTTATTTTTGATTTTTCTCTTTTGATTTTATTTTTTTTATTTCATAGTAATCTGAAAAAAATGAAAATTAATGATTTTTTTAATTTGTTGGGTTTTTGTTCTTCTTTCTCTATTTAAATTTTGAATTTGTTGATGATTCCTTGCTTCAGATATGCATTTTTGCTGCTTCTTCTTCTTCTCTCTCTTCTTTAGATATTCAGGTGGTTTCTTCTTCTTCTCTTTCTTCTTTAGATATTCAGGTTGTTTCTTCTTCTTCTTCTTCATATCTTCTTCTTCACTACTGGGTTTCATTGTTATCTAGGTTTTCTTGTTTTTTTTTTAATTTTATTTTTTTATATATATTTAATTTTGTTCTTTTCTTTTCTTGTTTTTGGTACACATAAGGTCATTTTGGTCTTTTGTATTTACTCTCTTAGTGAGAATCTAACGTGGCAAGCTTTATTGGTGAGAAAGCGGGACCCACAATGCCTAGTCAGTACTCGGGCATGCATAAAACGGAGCAAAACACCACATTGATGTACATTTGCTCCGTTCAAGCACTTCATTAAAAAAAAAATTATTCACACACAAAAAAAAAAAAAAAAAAAGTACAAACACCAAATTTGTAATTATCCCTTCTTTTGGATGATAGACATAATTTCTTGTAATAAGGTGACTCTTTTATGGTACAAACTTCTTCTAGGAGAAAAAAGAAGATATAAATCTATTATTTAAATGCATTTTTTTAAAATCAAATATTATAAGAAACTATTATCTATAGTATCAAAAGAATTATTCTTAATTTCTATTGATAATAATGGTATCATAAATTTTTTTTTTCAAAATAAATTTAAATAAAAAAAAAATCATATTGTAATAAGCTATCATCCACTGGTCTATAATCATATTTGGACAAGCATTTGTTGTCTCTAAGGAACAAAAGCTTGATTGGGGAGATACATTCCATACGCTCACTCTCCCACCTCACCATTGTTTTAAGTCCATAGGGGTTGAGGAATACTCCAAGAGACTATTTTCTCGCAAACTTGATGGAAAATGGTAGGATTAATAAATAATCAGAATGAGGAATAAAGTAAAAGCAGTTATTATTAGTTGTTTCTTATTATTTATATCACACCTCATCTTCGGTACTCTCTTAAACAGGCTCGTCAATGAACTCGTATATCTTCCAATTGACAGAAGCGCAACAGTCCTAGAGTATGAGTAGGTTTAAGGCCACCAATCACCTCGTAAAACTCTTATATGCCCAGGATCTAAACACTTAAACCATCATGTTCGTTTTTTGGACGAAGACTTATGCGGGCCGTTTTGTTATTACCAAAGATCAATCAAAATGAACTTAAGAAAATATCTTCTTGTTTTATTCATATAAACCATTTCATTACAAATTAATACTTGGGGTTCTCATACTTTCCATTACATTTCAATGATCGATGACTTAAGAAAAAAAAAACTATTATAATTAAAACTCAACATTTTTATATCTATGTTATATTCTAAACCGAATACATTCCTCATCATAAATAGCAAGAGCCTCTTCGCTCAATATAAGGGCCTTAAGCCTTCGCTTCTAACTTCTCCAAGATTGTTCCTGAAAACTCTTAAGTTAAATACTGAAATTCATAGATGATGTGGTGACATATCAACTTAGTAAAATCATAAAAATGCATGACGCGTAGGTTTTTATGAATGAGCAATATCAAAGAAAATATAATATCATAATACTTATATGAAATCATCACAGTATAGTTTATAATAACATAAATACCGAAGACATTTTTCATAAACATTCTTTCATTTTAAATAGAAACATCATTCGTGAGTCGGGTTCATTTTTCACATTGCCAAAAACCTTACTTTCATTATCCATCAGAGATCTAACGGCGGACGAGCCACTAATCAAAAGTCTCCGTCATTGTAGCACCATCATAATACCGTCGTGGTATATGTAATAATCCATCGAAGGCACTAATAAGTTGACTCATGTACTTTTTGTCACATTCATAGGCTGCTACTTACCCAAGAAACATCTTTGCATGCCTGCGAGAATACGTCTGATTTAATTTATAGACCCGGTCAGTCGAGTTACTATGAACCCTCACTTTAGCACCTACAAAATTACTTCTAATTTCACTAAAGCTTATCGGAATATTTTTCTATCCAAACCGATATTTTTTTGATTCTGACTGGACTTCTTGTATCATACAGCATTTTCCAAAAATCGACCGACTCTTCTCCAAAACTGACTGTCAAAATGTCCGATAATTAATTTCGGATCTACCGCCACTAACCTGTAATTTTTCAAAATTCTAAAAACTTTGAAAACTGATCCGAAAATCTCAAAAATTGATCCGGAAGCCTCGAAAATTGAGCAAGGGACAGGAAGACCCAAAAATCGAGCTACCACGCGGACGTTCGCTAGACAGGCCTGAGGATCCGTAAGCCTCCTGTGTGCATCCGCGAGGAAGTCTCGTAGCTGCCGCAAGGGCCAGCTGTGGACGCGCCAGAAGCCTCATGGCAGCAGCGTCCAATCTGGCGCGTCCGCACTAACGTGCCTGACACGCGTCATACTGACGTTTGTCAATCGTATTAGTACGACACTGGCACGTCTTCCGGATGCACCGACGGATCCGCCATCCTCACTGGCGAGTCCGCGGGACCGTCCGGCAGCTGTCCGTTATTTTCTTGTGTGGATCCAGGCAGATCTGACGCGGATCCGCAACTGGTCTTAGCAGCTGGTCCCTTGTGTGCGAAAATTCATATTTTACCCCTATTCCAGCTTACTTTTTCAGCCCTTTTTGGTCTTTTCACCCATTTTCATTTTCTATAAATACCCCTTCCATTTCTCATTTTAAAATACACCAAGAGCTAGTATTGAATTTTCTACTAATCTCTCTCTCTCTTAATTAATTAAACTCTTTTTGATTTTAATTAATTAATTCTCATTTAGGTTCCACTCAAATTGATTAATTAATCACTTTAATTAATTAATAATTTTAATTAATTAAGAATTGAGTAATCAATCCTTTTAAATTAATCTCCCTTAAGATTAATTTAATCCAATTCACCTCTCCGAAACGGAACTCCGATCCGGTAAAATCATCCACCCATCACATATTTCAAAAAAGAAGGTATAATCTCTTACCCTTACTCAAACCCCAAATCAAATCAATCCAATTAAACTGATCAACCCCTAAACCCTTCCACCTCACCGTGGAACGAACTACGTGAGTTTTGATCCCCATCCAATAGGGTACGAAGGCACACTTGGAATCTAAATCCAAGTCCCAAATTCAAATCTCAATTAATCCCCTTTCCCTTTTATTTTAATTTGTACTCGCTTGTAAATTTTAATTATTGCAATTAGTTAATTATTATTAAAGAGCGATTTTTTGATTCTTCTATAATCCATAAGGACTTGAGAAAACACTATCTTTAGCTTGTGGATGTTTTAAATTACTTGTTCTTTATTTTTCCATACACTCATAATTATGCCATGATCATGCATTATAATCGTCATTAATACTTGTCATCCATGAAATCAATTTTCAAGTCAAATCAAACTTAGGAGCCAAATTGAGATTATTTTAAAACCAAAAACCTAATCCCCGAGCTCAACCTGGTTCGAAAATTAGTAACTTTATCATTGGGTAAATTAATCAAAGATTAATGAATTGGAGTCAAATTAGATTTTCCTTAATTTTAAATAAATTAGGGTGGCGACTCCTGAATTATTTTCAAAAAATCAAATCAATCTTTCCAAATGATAGTCGTTCCAATCGTGAGCACTGAAACTCGTACCTAAACTCCCTTAAAAATCACTCGTCTTTCCTTAAGGCATTTTTTCAAGCGAGAGGAGGGGTGTTCGAACGAGGTCTCACAGTTGGCGACTCCACTGGGGACTAGTTGCCACCATTTTTTCAAATAAAAGGAAAGCAAAAATAAGATGATTACTATTTGGTTAGGATTTTTTCCAAAATAATCTCCATTTGGCACTTAAGTTTAATTTGACTTTCATGCATCATTTTGCATAATAAAGGCTCCTTGCCTAACCCTAGATTTAGGAAAAATTTTGGATGGTGAGTAGCATTGGCTTGACAACTCTCTTTGAGTATGTTGGGAGATATCAAAAGCATTCCACCCCGCGATGAATCCCCGATCATTTCGGTGGTGTAACGAGCAATCCGTACCGTTGGACCCACGCGAGGCTCTTTGACTCACATGTGGTTAGGTATATTAATGCTCAAGTGGGATGAAGACCCTTAAACCAAGCTACCATTCACCCTTGTGCATATAGTTGCCTTAGCCTTAGACTTTAGGTTCCATGAACCGTAATAATTAAGACTTTTGTGCATATATCCATGAAACCTTTTTTTATGTATCATGACATTATCATGCATACATAAACATAAGAAACTCGAGAATAGAGTCTCATCACCTTGTAAAGCAAAACCGGTGGTCCGTCACTCAAAAAATACCTAACCAATAAACCCGGTGAAGGGAATCATTTTCTAGATATACCGTTGCATCCGTCTATCCTTTCTTCATTGTAAATTCTTACCCTTTCTTTTTCTTTTCTTTTGAAGGTACCAATGGCCAATACCTTCAATCAGGATGCTATGAACACATTTTTCGACGGCCTTCTCAAAAAACAGGAGGAAACCTTCCAAACTGCACTCACCAGCGTACTCAAAACTCAAGCTGATTCATTCACCAACGCACTTAGTACCCAATATGTCAACTTCACTAATGCCCTTAACACCCAACACCAGTCCATCCTCAACCAGGTCAAGGAAATGACCAATGCCACTACCGCTCCTGCTCGTACTGAGCCCATTTCCACCTAGGACGGTACTAGCCATGCTTCTACTTTCACTCCTCCCATTATCAATCTGACTGATAAAGGGAATGCTCCAGAAACTCCTACCTCTCCTGTTTTGGACTTAAATGTCATTGCCCCCTCCCCCACTGTGAATCCTTTTCAAAGCAGGGACTTCTTTAGCTTTCCCGAAGCTAAAAAACTTATGGAAAAATTCGAGGTCATGGAGAGAACCCTCAAGAACATCAAAAAGTACGAGGACATGATAGATGTTGACCCCTTAGCTCTCTTTCCAAATGCGCGGGTTTCACCTAAATTTAAGATGCCGGTTGTGAACTCTCAATTTTGCACCTCCAAAAATTATTTCTGAGCTCACAGAACTTATCAAAATATTTTTCTAGCCAAGCCAGCACTCTTCCGGTCTCGATCGGACCACCTGTACCAGACAGCTTTTTCCCGAGACAGGCGGACTTTTCCCAAAGCAGACCGCCGAACGGCCCCAAAAATATTTCCAAACCTACCAGGGCGAACCAGAATATTTTTCTATTCAAACTGATATTTTTTCCGACCCAGGCCGGACCTCCTGTACCAGACAGTCATTTTCCAAAACTGACTGATTTTTCCCCTAAAC
>CATKHJ010184083.1:0-14318 GCA_949750685.1 Vernicia montana
CAGTCCAATATCCTTATCACATATAGGATCTCTGTCCTGTTATGACTAAGCAGTTTGTTGAACGTCAAAAGGTTAATAATCAAAATTTAAAGATTCATTTTAGAATGTATGAAGAAAACAAGATTATAACCAAAGCTTTGAGGATCGAACATTTCAAGCTAGCCTGGAGAAGACAATTTATGCAAACAATTATGTCCTTCTCGGAGATGGTAAAATTTTTGTTACTATCTGGTCCTAGTGTTCTCCAATTTTTAGAACATTATCCATGTTAAAGGGATGTGAAGAAGCAAAGTGATTGTTTCTGAGACTAGTAGATCTGGATCCTAATCTAGAGTTCCAGGTAGAAAATATGAAGGTCTGGAAGAAGGTTACTACAATCAGAGAACAAAGCCTTACAGAAGAAATACAGGAAACTCAGAGAAGAAATTGATGCCGCTGTCACCAACTCAATGATGGAGTGACATTTTCGTCATCCGTGACGTCAGCCTCAACGTGCATAGTTGAGTAATTGCTTTTTTGAAAGTGACTACAAAGATTAGAGCACTATCTAACAAAAGTGCTTTAGAATTTGTGGTGCTAAAGAAAAGAATTCATATGTTGTGAGACAACAATCCTTATCTCCTTAGTTGTAAAGATAAGGATAGAATAAATTATTGTCCTTGTACATAGTTGGAAAACAGTACCAGAGGCCCCAATTGTCAGTTTTCTTTTAATTATTTTTACTTTTGAGCTGACAAATAGTACCAGAGACACCAGCTTTGTAAGTTCTATAAATAACTCTTCATTTGCTATGTAAAGGGAGCAAAAACTACTTCAGAGTTTCTGTATAAAAGAATATTTTCCATAATCCAGAATTCTTAGTCTCTTTTTAAGTCTTTATCTGAAGAAAACTTTGCTTCTATATACTTTATTCTTCAAAACGGTATGATAAACATGAGAGTTTCTGTAAGTCCCGCCAAAGATAGAGAAATGGCAGCCATAACCTCCAACCTTTTTAGGTACTGCTGGTGACGAGCCTGAAGAAGAGCTGAAGCATTTGCGGAAGCTTAGTGGACCCAATATACAAGGTATATATGTTATAAATGTTTTATGATTAAACATTTATGTCTTCCAGCCGAATAGCTAATAGAAATTAGCTTAAAGGTTTAGCTTTAACTCAAGTTAGAAGAGAAGAATTGAGTGCTAGTGTTAGACTGCAGGATCTTATATTTGTTCTATATGAACAAAAAATTGAACATTTAAAGGTTTGTTTAACTAAGATCAAAAAACTTAATAATTCAACTAAATAAGATATTAAACTTAAGAATTACTTTGACCAAGAAATTGAGTTTAATAACTTTCATCTTTTATAACGAATTGATGTTTTAGCACAATTAGTGAATGAGCAGTAATAATTCCAACTGTTCTTATCCTGATTGTTATCACCTAGATCACGGTGTAGGCAAGGATTTAATAATAGGACTATTAAATTCTATTATAGATCTTTTAGACTCTTTAAGTAAATCTTTAGAAAAATTTTATAAAAACTTAGAAGAGATGATGCTCAAGTAAAGTGAATTTGAGGAGTTTTTTCTCAAGAACAAAGGCCCCTTGGGACTTGTTGCTAGCTCTCGTTACCACAACGAGTACAAGAAGCTGAAAGAAGTTAGAAATAACAAAATACACTCTATAGATCCTTAGGAGTAGCTTTCTGTATTCTGCCTTTAGCATAGAGAGGGAGCATACTCACATAAAATGGTATAAAAGCCTAAGGGTAAGTGAATTTTGAGTTTTGGATTTCTTTGAAAAGAAAAGAAAAGTATTGGGGTATAAAATAGAAATAATAAAAATATAGGGACAAAAGGTACCTCGATAGAAACAAAATGCAAAGTTTTGTGACTTTATTGGAACAAAATAATCTTTAGTGACGTTATTCAAAACTTGTTATAAGTTTTGTGATTTTTACTGTTATTTACTCCTCAAAACAATCTAAAAGAGTTAACTTAATGGGCAAATCTAACAACCTCAAATCAAAACAACCAAAATGATTTTTGTATCTATTTGAACTGTACAATTGTGAAAACCTAGCCAAGAAACAAATCAATGAAAGAATGTTAGTAATCTTCATAAGCATTCAGACAAAATGGGTCATATAAACATTCAATCAAATAAAAGAATGAGTGTGAAAAAGACTAGAGACTTCAAAAGAACTGGGGTATACACTTACAACAATAACTGATGATATTGATGAAGTAACAAATTATGGGGCATTAACAAAATCCTTACTTCCTAATTAGTAATTGAGATTTGCTGTGTTCGGAAAATTATAATAGACCATCAGTTATCTAAGATGTCTTGTATCAATTAGAAGAATTAAAGATAAAAAAAAATATCAAGACAAGGAAAGATTTCTTGCATGACTTACTAGCTTTATCACCCTCAACAATCTGCGTAAGAAGTCTCATATCAATTAAAAGTAGCAGTGACAAAGAAAACATTAAAACAGGAAAATATTTATTGCATGACTCAAGCTTCTAAGAAACTCAACAATGCTATCTTGAACAAAATTTCTGCAGCTTTTTCTAACTAAATTTTCATAAATTATACAAATAGATAGATGCGCACAAAAAAAAAAAAAAAGATTTATGATATGACTAACTTTTTCAACAAATTATTTGCAGACAATTAATTATTATTTTTACGAATATATGCATAATCTTTCAATAGACTATGGAAGATAGTCATTTCAAAATCCTTAGAAACAAAAACACAAAATAAAGTTTTTCATATTGATAAAAAAAAATGCAAAAGGATACATAAATCTAAAGAACTTGAAATCAGTAAAACATCCATGTACCCATCAAAATTCCAGCAACCAAGTTCCACGTATCAACTTAAATCAAATAACAAATTGTTCTCCTTTCCAAATGGATATTAGAAGTTGAAGACACAATAATAATGATAAATCAAAGGATAATGCACACAATCAATACATACACTGTATGTATTTTTCTTGCATAAACAATCAAACAAGCTCAAAATCTTATTCAAGTAGGGGATCTTCATATGGATAATACAACAACACAACATGCCATTCAATTCCTATTAGACAATTAACCAATCTAAGGTCCATATAGGTAAAACTATAATTCTCAAGAATAACCATAAATATTTGTTAGGATTGATATGAATTTATTTGGGATAATATAAGTGCAACGAAAAAATAAAAGAAAAAATAGAGAAGATATAAATTTACGTGGTTTAGCATAAACTTATGTCTATGGACAAAGGGAAGTAAAATCCACTAACAAATTAGAGAGATACAATATTAGAAAAGGATAATAAAACTCAACCCTTGAACCCAAATACACCCAATGTGGTCACTACTCTCAATAATAAGATTGGAATTATAACACTCTTGAATCTCTCAAATCGAGTCACAAAAGCCTCTCAAATCGTCTCTAATTCTCACATACAAAAATCATGAGCAACATCACATATATATAGTGGTTTATGTGAGAATTAGAGTCGGTTACTTTTCCAAAATTGCTAAGGAAAAAATGGCCGACTTTAACAAGCTTGAAAGACAAGCTAGCTTTGGCTAGGTGTAAATTCTTTCAACCAATGAGAATAGAGAGTTTATGTATAGTAAATTCAAGGCATTACAGCAATTCTTCACCTTGACTGAATTTTCTTAACCTCATAAAAATTAGTAGATTTTTCTCCACCTTCTCCATTCAGCCCTCAAAGGCTTGTCTTAAATATGACAAATACTAATCACGTCCAAGTAATGCTTGAACTTGCTCACAAAAAGAGATTGAGTCATCATATTAGTTAGATTATCTATAATACCAATCTTATTCACAATAATATTTCCTTGAGAAAAAATCTCATGAAAAAAATGGTACCTCACATCAATGTGCTTCGTCCTCTCATGAAACATTCGATCTTTTGTCAAATGAATAACACTTTAACTATCACAATGGACGACAGTCACCTGTTGATCTGAATTAAGCTCACCAACCAAACCTCTTAACCAAATAGCTTCCTTTATAGCCTTAGCTACTGCCATATACTCTGGTTCTATAGTAGATAATGCAACTATAGACTGTAAAATGGCTTTCCAACTAACAACACTATCGTCAAAAACAAACACATAACTAGTAATGGATCTCCTCCTATAAAGTTCTCCTGCATAATCTGAATCAACATAACCAACCACATTATCCTTATTCTTTCCAAATTCCAAAAAAAATTAGTAGTTCCACGCAAGTATCTCAAAATATGTTTCACTGTTTGCCAATGCTCTTTAACAGGATTAGACATATATCTACTAACAACACTAGCTGCATGTGAAATGTCAAGACGAGTATAAACCATAGAATACATGATACTGCTAATTGCACTTGAATAAGGAACATGTGACATGTACTCAATATCTTTTTCAGATTGTGGTGATAGAGCAGCAGAGAGTTTGAAATGAGCAGCAAGTGGATTATTTACATGTTTGACATTTTTCACGACAAAATGCTCTAAGACCTTCTCAATGAAACTTCTTTGATTTAGATACAATTTACCTTCATTTCTCTAAATCTCCATCCCTAAAATTTTCTTCGCAGCTCCCAAATCTTTCATCTCAAATTTACCACTCAACTCTTCTTTCAACCTTTTGATCTCAGAAATATTCTTGGCAGCAATAAGCATATCGTCAATATATAGGTAGCAAATAAATGAATGAGTCATCATCAAGTTTTCTAAAATACACACAATTATCATATTGGCTCATCGAATAGCCAAGCTCAACCATAAAAGAATCAAACTGCTTGTACCACTATCTCGGAGACTGTTTCAAACTGTACAACAATTTCTTTAACAAGCAAACATGGTCTTCTTTGCCTTCAATCTCAAAACCCTCACATTGTGACATATACATTTTCTCTTCAAGCTAACCATTCAAGAAGGTAGTTTTGACATCCAGTTGTTCTAACTCTAAGTCATACATGGCAACTAAAGCAAGCAAAACATTAATAGAGTTAGGTTTAACAACAGGTGAGAAAATGTCATTGAAGTCAATTCCACGAACTTGATTACAGCCCTTTGCAACTAATCGTGCCTTGTATCTAACATCTTCAACACTCGGAATGCTCTTTTTCTTCTTAAAGACCCATTTGCAACCAACAATATTCTTGTCTTTAGGTGGTTTCACCAATTCCTAAGTTCTATTTTTATGGAGAGACTCCACCTCTTCTTGCATAACAATTAACCATTTAGTTGAATTATCATAATAAATAGCTTCTGAATATGTGGAAGGTTCACCAACATCATCAATTTCTTATGCCACAGCCAATGCATATGCAACATAATCTGTATCAACTAATCTCTAAGGTATTTTCCTCTCTTTCCTTGGCCTATGTGTAACAATGGAATGCTCCTGTTATGGTAATTCTTCTATCTCAATAGGAGTAGAAAACTAAACTGGATTTTGCTGTAAAACATCATCCTCTAAAGGTAAATTCTCCACCTCAACTTTTGCAAGCTTAATTGAGTTCTTCACACCCGTGTCAGAAGAAATATGAAACTCCTTTCTTAGGTAAAGCATAACAGACTCATCAAATATAACATCCCTACTGATTATAGTTTTAAGTGTTTTAGTATCAGAATACCATATCTTATATCCCTTTACACAAAAAGGATAACCACTAAAAATGCCCTTTTTAAATCTAGGCTCCAATTTACCATCATTAACATGAACATAAACTGGAAAACCAAATATCCTCAAATTAGAATAATAAGCAAGCTTACTATACCATAATTCATAGGGAGTCTTGCAATTAATAGATATGGATGGAGAACGATTCACCAAGTAGCAAGTTGTTAAAGCTGTCTTTGCCCAAAAATCTTTAGATAGGCCTGAATTGGATAACATGCAACGAACACATGTTTGTGGGATCCCTCTAACTATTAAGTGTTTAAAAATACCTTCATATTTGTAGAATTTATTGAATTCACTATCACAAAACTCTAACCCATTATCAGTGCAAAGGCACTTAATTTTCTTGCTTGTTTGCTTTCTACGAAAGCCTTCTACTACTTAAAAGTGGTAAAAACATCATTCTTGTGTTTCATAAAATAAACCCATACCTTCCTAAAGTAGTCATCAATGAAGGTAAGCATGTACCGAGCACCATCTTTCGAAGGAACACAAGCAAGCCCCTAAAGGTATGAATGAACGTAATTCAAAGCACTTTTAGTCTTGTGAACTGTAGTATTAAAACTGACTCTCTTTTGTTTTCCAAAAACACAATGCTCACACTTTGATGTACTTTATCCACATAAAAGACCCCTTTTGCTCAAAATATCCAAACTTCTCTGACGCAAGTGTCCTAGTCTCATATGCCATAATTTAGTGACATTAGAATCTGACATATAAGATGAAGAGACAACAACTATACCTGTAACAACAAATCCTTGCAACACATATAATCTACTATTTTTCGCAAACCCTTCATCACAATATGAGCACTTTTCAAAACCTTTAAAACTCCACCACCACCAATAAATTCATAATTAGAAATTTCTAATACACTCAAAGAAGTAAGGTTTTTCTTTAAGTCAGGAACATGTCGCACTTTAATTAATGTTCTCACCACACCATCATGCATTCTAATTTTAATAGTGCCAATTCTATCAATCTTGCAAGGGTAGTCATCAACCATTAGAACAACTCTACCATGAACATGTTCATAGATAGAAAACCAATCTTTATTGTGACATATGTGAAATATGCAAGCAAAATATAAAATCCACCTTTGCGTAGATTTGGAATCGTCTTCAGTTACAAAGAGAACATCACATTCAAACTCTTCTTCTACAACACTGGCTTTAGTGGGCTTCTCATCATTCTTTTTTTGATCCTTGTCTTTATTTTATTGCTTGTTTTATAATTTGAAACATTCAGTTTTAATGTGCCCATTTTTCTTGCAATAATTACAAGTCATATTCTTGTGCTTGGATTTGGATTTGGATTTGGATTTAGGTTTGGGTTTGGGTTTGGGTTTGTTGTTATTGGTAGAATCTCTATTGGTATACCTCCCTCTAATGATCAAGCTTTTTGCAAGACCATCACTACTTGATGCAAGTTCTTTATCCATAAGCTCTTTTAAAAACAAAGCTAACTTAACCTCCTCTACAGTAAGCGTAGGCCTATTGAAAATCATAGTATATCTGAAGTGCTTATATGATGGAGGTAAAAAGTGAAGCAATATAAGAGCTTTATCTTCTTCATCGTACTTGATATCCATATTTTCCAGATCCATCACAATAGAAAATAATTCATCAATATGTGATATTAGAAGTGTACCTTCTGTCATATTAATTGTGTGTAACCGAAGTCTTACCACCAATTTCGTTGTGAGGGTTTTCATTATGTATAATGACTCAAGCTTGGACCATAAATCTTTCACAGTCTTTTCAGTAATAACCTCACATAGAACCTCATTTGACAAGCATAACTGAATGGTTGCTAGAGCTTTCTCATCTGATTCTTGATTTTGCTCTTCAATCATTGTAGCAGGCATTTTGTCCTTTTTCTATAATCCATTCTATGTTAAGATTGCATGCATCTTGACTTGTGACAAAGCAAAACTAACATTGCGATCATACTTCTCAATATCAATCTTTGTCGTAGCCATGATTAATCCCAAATAAATTTTAATTGAGGCTCTAATACCAATTTGTTAGGATCGATTTAAATTTATTTGGGGTAAACAAAAGGAAAAATAGAGAAGAAACAAATCACGAGCAACAACACATATATATAGTGGTTTATGTGAGCATTAGAGTCGATTACTTTTCTAGAACTATTAAGGAAAAAGTGGCTGACTTTAACAAGCTTGAAAGACAAGCTAGCTTTGGCTAGCTGTCAATTCTTTCAACCAATGAGAATAGAGAGTTTATGTATAATAAATTCAAGGCACCACAACAATATCAACAACCAAGTGGAAATGCTTTCATCAGAAAATTAGATCACAAATCATATGAGACTAGAATTTGTCTTATTCTAAAACCTTATTCAAAAAATTTTGGTATTTTACATAAAACATTATCTAACTTTATCAATAAAGGAATATAAGAATTAAGAATTAAATAAACTTTAACATTCTTTTATTGAAACAACATAAAAATGAAAAAAAAAAAAGAAAGAAATAAAGAAAGAAAGAAACTTTCTTATTTGAACCTCTCAAAAGAGGTAATTTTGCATACTCATCCAAGTTCAATTAGCAACATATATCATTCAAAGTGATATACTCATCCAAAATGAGCAACAAATATTGGCAAAAGGAAAATAAGCATGATTTGATTAAAGCAAACTCCAGGCAACAGTCATTGATAAAATCCTTGATATAAATAGCTAATACTCAGCTCAACTTACCAAACATGATGTAACAATGTGTGTGTATAATCACTAAACGTATATCTTTTCTTACATTATGCACTTTGTTGTACTGGTCATTAGGGGTGTGCAAAAATCGAACCTAATCGATTTTTCAAATTAAATCAAACTAAAATTACATGTTTAGTTCAGTTATTAGGTAATCAATTAGGAGGTTCAGTTTTGGATTTTGAAAATTTTTGGTTTTTAGTTCGGTTTCAAAGGTTTGAAAATCGAACCGACCGAAAAATCGAAATTATATATTTAAATATATTTTTAATACTTTTAATATTATTTTTATTTTATAATAGCGTTGAGTTCAATCTTAATAACGTTGAGTTCAACCTTAACTGTAAGGATTAAGTCATTATTATATATTATATATTTATATATTATTTTATAAATAATTATTTATATTTTATACATTATTTATATATTTATACATTATTTTATATATAATATTTAAATATATTTTTAATACTTTTAATATTATTTTAATATTTTATATTATTTTATAAATAATTATTTTATATATTTTATACATTATTTATTATTTTATATATAAAAATCAAAACCGAATTAAAAAATCGATTTCTGATCGAACCAAACTAAAGTTTAAAATTCAGTTTAAGGGGTTTATTCGATTCAGTTCGATTTGAAATTTTTAGGAATTTCGATTTTTCGATTTTTTTTTATTTTTCAAACCGAACCGACAGATACACACCCTTGCTACTCACAAAATTAATGGTATTTGGAGACTATAAAAGAAGGGGGACAAGAGAAACCAACATATTATAGACATTTTGAATCAATAATGTAATCTTAATTATGGAAAAGGAATAATAAAACATAGCCCCACTACAAATTTATCATGAAAAAACAATCTTCTAACTAATTTAACCATTTCGCATCTTTCAAATGTTAATGCAAATCTTTTAAAAATGAACACTTGATCAACATAAACTTGAAGTTAACCTCAAAAAAAGTTTATTAATGAAAAATAATCATCTTCCCTTTTCTATCACCTGTTCACTATAGGTTTTTTTTTATTTTTTTTTTGCCCAAAAAAAAATAACTAGCATAAATAAGGCATTAAACCCAATTTAGTACAAATACACTGCAAGCTCAAGAAAATAGCCCAGCAAGTTTCATAAGAAATGGGCTTGAGGCCCAACAACATAATACCCACATAAGGGGTTTTTGACTGGGGCTGAAAGCCCAATGCAGACAAGACCCTAAGGCCGAGATAATGACACAACTGCCTTTGGTCTACCACTCTCTTGCCAGAAACCTCTGACGGCGGCATCATCACTTTCGTTTAAGGATTGGACAATAGTAGGAATCACAGAAAGAACCAGGGAGTTGTGGCTGTACTACACCCAAAACAAATGTACCAAAAAGCCTCAATTTTTGCCTTCCACTGCCAAAGAAGAAACATGGCAGTGGTACCATGACATGAAACGGACTCCTTCCTGTTCATCGGCCATAGCCATAAAGAAGCTAGTTCCTTGCCAAGGGCTTCAGATCTCAACTTCAAGCACAAAATTAGACCCATTTCCACCATTGAGATGCGAAAGTCGATGCTAGCCACTTCTTTCCCCTTCCACCTCCATGCTTCTGACTGTAACATCTTGAAAGGGTTATGTCGGCGAGAGGGCCGGACAAGACCGTAGATCGGGATGACATCGACACCATCAGTAAAGCAGCCGCAAAAAACAAAGAACCCGAAACAATCGAGAAAATATAGATACCCACTAAGAGCAAATGAAACTTTATTTAAAAAGAAAAACATAAAAAGCAAAGAAAAGGAAAGCCAAATCGGGTATCACCTCCGATGGCCGAAGCCACCAGAGCTTTTACCCAGCGAATATCTTAGCGGCGCAGATAAGGAGGGATTTTAAAACCCTAGCAGAGAAAAGGAGAAAGGAGAAAAACGGGTATTATTGTGGGATTCACTATAGGTTGAATTATGTTCTATAAATAAAAATAAATTGAATAATCAATCCACAAAATAAAAACAAAAAGCATATTCTTTCATTAAAGATAGAAAGAGAGTACAAATTGAATATCAATAACAATTTCACACAGCAGAACAAGAAATTTAAGTAAATAACAGCCTATTTGGTATACGAGATTGCTTAACTAAGTCACAGTATTAGTAAATAACACTATATTTGATATATATAATTCATATTGGACTTAATAATCTCAAAAACTTAGCTAACTCATAGGAACAGTGTTATCTAAAATTTAATCCCCAGTGTTTTTACTAATCCCTATTTAATGGGATTACTAATTTCATTGTTTACTAAAACGAAGGATTATAAATTCGTATACCAAACGGACTGTAAAAGTCATGACAAGAAATATCAAGCATAATGAATATAAATGAAAAGGAGAAGAATGAAGAAATTAGAAGAGAAAGGAAACAATTTTCCATGAAAATTAAAAACACTTTCTAAGAATCTCATTGCATTGACTCGCATAGTTTGGGTGAATCAAATTTAATATTAGTTGGAACTCATAGCTGGAATTTTTTACTTTTAGATGAAGAATTTAACCGATTATAGGAAGCAGAAGGAGAAAACTGGCATTAAGTAACATTATATATTCGTCTCCATAGTGAACGACTTGTTGTGTCATAGAAGAAAGAAAATTAGCTTAAGGGTCACTTTCAAATCAAACAAAAAATAGCAGTTTGAAAAAATTCAAACCGTAAACCGTTAAGAATAAATTATTAACCGTTTAAACCATAAATATATGGTCTAGGCGATTTGGTTCGGTTTATATAATTTGTCAATTTTAATATTTTATTTTTTATGTTGCACTTGAATTTAAAATAACTCAATCATTTAACTTTTTTAAATCATAATAAAATTATTAATAATTTTTAAAATTCTTAATAATACATCAAAATTTTATTATAAAAATCTATTTTTAATTAATCACATTATAAAATCTGATGCAACGTAGAAACAAAGGCTAGCATGCAACTATGCGTTTAGGATAAACACAGGAAAGTAGAGAAACACAATATTTGAGAAAAGTTTATGTTATTCATAAGACGCTAAATAACTATAAAATATTACATATTTATAAGTAACATGCCTAACCCAAATTAGAATAGAAAAAGGAATCCTAATAGCAAAAGGAAAGAGAATAAAATCAAATCTTAATTAAAAACTAATAAAATAGATTAAAACTTATTAAGAAATTACAATTATTATAATTTTTAAAATAATTATAAAAATATATAAAGATTACCGTATCATATTCTTTCACTAAAAAAACCTCAAGTTTGTACTTAGAATAAAAAAACGTCCATGCCAAATAAATAAGTAATTTGAATATTGTACAACCTTTATGGAAATGTTTGCAACGAACTCTTCTCTTTGAAATTTCAATTGATTAAAAATAATTGTGAATGGAGCAATATTAAAATTGGCACCATTAATTCCAATGAAATCAACATATTGTATCTCACCCAAAATCACAATCATGAACCATGTGGGTTATGGGCCTATCTTGACAATCATCAATTTGAATTTCTTCGCTTGACAATTTTTCATATTGTCAATTGTGAGAGTTTCAATTATTTCATTAGCTATGGACGCTGTGAATTCTATTGATTGGCCTTGTATTTTTAGTGTTGCAGTATCGAGGTTATGGCAGGGTAACAATGTCAAACACGACACGAATCCAACATGAAATTAGCGGGTTTGGGTTAGAGGTTATCGTATTTGTATCGATTTTGTGTCGATCCGATTGTGACATGAAAATAATTGTGTCGTGTCACGGGTTAATTTATTAACTCGAAAACAATACGTTTAATCCATTAACACATTTAATTTAATATATTATACTTTTAGAATATGTATATATAAATATTACTTTTAATTTTCTTTATAAATTTATATATAATTATAATTTATATAATAATATAAATTAATAGGAGTTAATTTAGTAAATTTGATAATTTTTAAATATTAAAATTAAAAAAATTAATTAATTTTAAATTTTAAATGTGTTATTCGTATCGTGTTGTGTTACCCATTAATTAAGTCGATTGTGTTTGTATTTAAATTTTTAACACAATAAACTAATCGTATTGTGTTCGTATTAACTCTTATCATGTTATGAATGTAGGTCAACACGATTCAAACATGACCCACTAACACGAATTGTCACCCCTAATTTATGGTATTGGAGGAACCAGGACTTGTTCGAGAACAATTTGATTTGAAGGCAGAGCATGGTTAACAAAGTTCTTGGTCGAGCGGAGGAAATAAAGAAGATTAATCAGTCTTTAATTAGGTTGGGCATCATTCTCCGTGAAGTATGGATAGGATGGAGAGTACCACAAGACAACTAGTTCAAGTTGAATACATATGGGTCCTTTTGTAGCTGGAATGGTTTGGCATCTGCAGGTGGAATTGTTAGAGATTGCTAGGGTAATTGGAGAGGTGGGTGTTGGGTCTACGGATACCAAAATGCGGAATAATAACAATCAATAAAAATAACACCAGCAATTTAACGTGGTTTACCCTTAATTTTGGGCTACGTCCACGGGACAAACTCCGAATAAAACTTTAACTATTACAAATAGTAGATACAAGAGAGTGTTTTCCAGATTAAATCTAGAGACAATATAGTATTAAATGAGATAAACCCAAAATAGTAACACTCACAGTATTTCCCAAAAATATCCCAAAATATTTTTCTCACTATTTTATCACTCCCTTTTTTAGGAATCATTTCCTAAAATTACATAAAACTCTCTCTCAAAATTTCCTTCAGAGAAAATTGTTATCTAGCTTTCTTAAAACTGCTCTTTCTTTGCAATTGTATTTTCATAATTTTTCAGTTCTATGCATGGCTTTTATAGCCATGCAAAATGCAACATTTTCAATAATAGTAGGTGGGTGGTTGCACCAAATTTTGACAAAAAATTTTCTTTAATTGTTAGGCACCTTCATTTTCATTTGTCAAGTGTAGGCCCCAATAAGGAAGGACCCACTACCAACAAATCTCCCCCTCCCGACTACATTGAGGGCTCCACCATTCCTGCAGCTGATTGACAGAACTCAAATTTCTCTTTGGGTAGAACTTTTGTCAATATATTTGATCCATTTTCATCTCTATAGATCTTCTCAAGCTATAGTAACTTCTTCTCCAGTACATCTCTGATCCAGTGATATCTCACATCAATATGTTTTGATCTTGAATGAAAAGAGGAATTCTTCTTAAGGTGAATAGCACTCTGGCTATCACAAAATAATTGATATCTGTCTTGCTGCACACTAAGTTCATTTAAGAAATTCTTCATCCACAGCAACTCTTTACAAGCTTTCGTTGCTGCTATAAACTCCGCTTCAGTAGTTGACAGTGCAACACACTTCTACAGCTTTGATTGCCATGACACAGCTCCCCCTGCAAATGTAATCAGGTAACTAGATGTAGACTTCCTTGAATCTACATTGCCAGCCATATCTGCATCTGTGTAGCCAACTAGCACAGGTTTGTCCTCTCCAAAGCATAAGCATACTTTGGAAGTACCACGAAGATACCTGAAAATTCATTTTGCTGCAGCCCAATGTTCCTTACCAGGGTTTGAAAGGAACCGACTCACTACTCAAAATGAGTGAGCAATATCAGGCCGTGTAGTCACCATGGCATACATCAAACTTTCAACTGCTGAATCATAAGAAATCTTATTCATTTTTTTCTTCTCTTCGTCTGTAGAAGGGCTCTGTTCAGAACTTAGTCTAAAGTGATTAGCAAGAGGACAGCTAATTGCTTTAGCCTTGTCCATATTAAATATCTGAAATACTTTCTCAATGTACTTCTCCTGTGACAATCACAATTTCTTGGCGTTTCTATCTCTGATAATTTTCATGCCAAGAATTTG
>CATKHJ010184097.1:0-24391 GCA_949750685.1 Vernicia montana
TGAAATAAGAATCCACTGATTTTGTTCCTTGAGTTATTGAACAGAGAAGATGTTGTAAATGACATATTCTAGAATCATCTGGTTGTGAAAACCTTTGATTCAATTTCTTCCAAATTTGATGCGCATCCTCCATGTAAAAAAATTGTTGAAGCAATAGAAGATGAAACTGACCTGAGTAACCATGCTACAATCAAATTGTTGCAGCGAGTCCATGGCAAGTATAATTAGCTTTCAGGAGCTGGTTTAGGAACAGATCCATCAAGAAACCCTTGTTTGTTTCTGATGGAAACAGCCAACAAGAAGGAACGCTTCCATGAAGAGAAATTGGTCGAAGTTAGCTCTGGTGTTACAACCACAGAGCAATGATTTTCAGAGTGATGCAAAAAATAAGGAGAAGAGGGATCTTCAACTGGATTCAACGATGCCGCCATTGATAAATCTTAAGAAAGCTTGATGAAGAAGAAAAATTTCAATAATCGTCGAGAGAGAGAGAGAAAATAGATCTCTACAGCTCTGATACCATGTAACTAAATCAATTGAATGAAGAAAACTGAAATATATTCTCTGCATTACTAAAGTCTATTACAGGCTTTATATACAAGGTAAGAAGAGAACGTTGATTATAAATTCTAACAACCTGTAATTACTTAACTAATTACAAATAAATATCTAGAAATATCTGCATATATTTTGTCAGATACTATTCATTTGGCAAAAAAGATATGGATACCATTCCTTTTCACCGTAAAGAGCCATTTCTCAAAACATAAATACCCAAAACTAACTCAACATTCAACAATAAATGCAAACAAAATTTAAATTTAAATTTAGAAATTAAACATAATTTGATCTTTGAAGCTAACCCAATATTTATATCTGAATGATCTAACAAGTTTTTCAGAATTACTCATATACAAAAATGAGTGGGAAATTGCCTAACTTCTAATTAATTCCAGAAATTGAATTGACGAAATTAATTAATGGAATTTCAAGATCTTTAAACCAAATTAAAATTAAATCAAAAATTACCTGGAAGTTGCCATGGATCATACTTATAAAGATCAATTTCAGCAATAATCGGAACAAAAATAGGCTGCCCAATGTATTTCCTACACAAATAATGATTCACCAATTCATCATCCGTGGGATGAAATCTTTGGCTTTGTGAAGTATCGTCAAGCCAACGAGATCGACGACGGTGGTGAAGTCGAGATTGCCAGTTCGTGAATCGAGGAGAAGAGTAAGAATGGAGAGTATAACGGTGAATTCTATTTAAGCAATTACCCAATCTTTCTTGTTTCTACATGGTAGAGAAACAAGAGAGAAAAGAGAGCATATTTTTGTAAAAAGAAAGTGATAGATCACATAGCTAGGCTGAACAAAAATTAATTGATCCAATTCGATCCAAGCTTAAAAAAAAAAAAAAAAAAAAAAAAAAAAAACATCATTTAGATTTTGTTTTTTACAGTTGATCACAGTTTTAAAATTTTTGTAAATCGAAATTATTGATTTAATTTTAATTTAAAAAAATAAAAATTTAATTAAATCGAATAAAATTAATAATATAATAAAATTATATATTTTTTAAATATATACTTTATTTATTAATATGTAAATTATTCGTTTAAATTTTTAAAAAATTTAAGATATTTACTTGATTTTTATATTTTAGAGAATTTTTATGTTGCTATTTTGATCTTATTAACTTATAGGGAATATTTTATTTTAATTTATTATTATTATGTTATAAAATATAAGAAAATAAAAGATAGCATAATTATAAATAAATAAAAAAACGCATGGAGTGTAATTTCCTCAACAATAATTTCCATTATAAGCCACTTGAAAGTCGTTAATTACGGGTCCGTTCGTTATCATTTTCTGTTTTATACTTTTTTATTTTTCAAAAACAAAAACTAAAATTTGTTATTTTTTGTTTTATATTTTTTGTTTTCAAAATGTTTTTGAACAAATATGAAAGAAATAAAAAATAATAATTTTTTTAAAAATATTTTCTTATACTTATTTTTTTTTTTAATTTGAAAAAAAAAACAGAAAACACATAAAATTAAGTGATACCAAAAGCTCCCTGCGCTTACGAATAAGCGCAAAATTGCCACGACTTGTTTAAAACAATAACTGAATAAGTGATTTTCCAGGTGAATTTCAAGGATTTGTGCTGTCTACAAAAACGATCCTGTCGTATAATACTAACGACTTGTAGCTTAGAGTCGTTTAAGCATATCTATCAACCAAAAGTCTTCTTTTATTCTTTCTTAATGCTAATCTCAATATCATTTGGTGAGTTGCTACCTAAAGTAGATTGGAAAATTACACAAAAGCTGGGAAAATTACAACTTTTATTATAGTGTATCAATCCAAAAAAAAACTATAATGAATTCTTTATTTGCAAGTTCAAAGGAAAGAAACCCAAAAAAATATTAAAAAGAAAAAAAAATGTTATACGTTTTGCTGATTCTGACCAACAAAAATAAGAAAGACATTGAATTGATTTCTGCTGTTTTCACAGGGAAAAGCAACAACAACAAAAAATTATGAAATTTAAAGTATCCAACGTACAAATTACTCTCTTTTTCTCTTTTTTGTGAAAAAACACACCCTTTGGGTTCAAATTAATCTCTCTCCCTAAAAATTTGATTGTTTTCGTCGAAAAATTGATATCTCTTAACCATCATCATTGCTTAGATACAAGAATGTCAAAGTCAGTAACACTCCATTCAGCAACTTGACCAGGTGCTTTGAAAATTTCAGTTCCCAAATCAATAGACATCCATTGCCTCCTAGCTGGAGGAGTCCCAGGATCCTGTAACAATTTTTTTACAGTTAAAAATGTTAAATATCAAATTAAAGCTTTAACAACTTCAAAAATTCATTCTGTCAAACAAAATCAAACCTGATAAAAGTAAAGTGATTCTGACAACCTTCCAACATCAAGCTCCCATGTTCTTGGATCACCAATCCAACCTTCACCTTGCTTAGTTGGATATCCATACTCACCCCAAACAGGATGTGGCAAAATCTGCAATATTTCCTGAGGCTGAGGATTGCTATAAGGATCACATAAATTGTCAGGCTCTTCAAGATGCTCTGCATTTCCTGAAGAACAATACAAGTGATAGGCTGCATAAGGGTAGAGAGCAGTGTCGTTTCGATGGACTCGTGTTCCATTGGGAAATGTGTGGTAAGGGGGACACATATTAAGGTTGTTAGGATGACACCATGAGCTTGTATTTGGATTTATGATCATTTCGCTGTATCGAGTAACGTCTGAAGTGACATTACCATCACAAGGTTGTCCATTGTTCTTCCAACAGCTTCCTATGTCCATTAGGTAGAATTGGCTGCTAGGACCCCCACCTTTGATTACATTCAAAGTGAACTTCACCTTAAAGTTTGGTGATTCTGGTATCTGAATATAGTTTACATATGTCAATTAGCACTTCCAATAATTGCCTGCAAAGTTTGCTTGCAAGGAAAACTTGCACAAAGGGCTTGGTTTAGATAGGTAATTTGAACTATTTTCTTTCAATTCATTATTTTATTCAAATTTAGCTGTGAAATTTTTTTTTTTTTTTTTTTCATAAGATTTTTTTAAAGATGGGGTTTTCAATGTTAAGCAGACAGTCCATCATTGAATTATTAGCCCAGTAAATAATATATATATTAATTGTACTTTTGAAAGGTATGTTTCAATTAGGCTGTAGAAAGGAAAGAATTACTCACAATTTTGGACATTCCCCTAGTTGGGTAATGATAGCCACCAGAAAGTCCATAAGTGGCATCTGATCGTAAGTAAAGCATCAACCATGGATACTTTGTTGAAGTCTTCAAGACATGATGAAAAACCCAACTGCCCTTTCCAAGTTCCTTCTCCCAGGTTACAGAATGGTAAGAAATGTTTTCTAACAATCCTTTTCTCAAATCAGCATCCAAATCCCATGACCCATAAAACCTACCTTTAAGAGTAGTCCTATTAGGCCCTTGCAATGTAGTATAGTCGTGATAAATAAATGGTTGATTCATGCACCCTTGTCCAAAGCAAGGGAACCCAGAATCAGGCCCAAAAGGTCCTACTCTCTGCCCATTTTTAGGGCACTTACCTGCATAGGTGTCCATATTACCATTCTTGAGCATTATCATCCAAAATTGCCATGGATTTGGAGTGTCTTCAACTTGACATTTAGAGCCTAAGTAGAGTTCTTTCTCTGCAGCATAAAGATTTACATCGTTAAGGGACTTTGGCTGCACTCCAAGAAAAGGGTCTCCCACACCTAACTTGTTGTCTTCCTCTGTTACTCTGTGGACCAACATGTATGGCAACAGACTACAGATGGAGCAATTATTTTCTACACAAATAAGTAAACACACAAAAAAAAAAAAAGAACAGAAATTGTTATATTGAGATAAATTGCTGTTTTATATAAATGAATCTTTTAATAACAAAAAAAAAAAAAGCAAATCCACATGAATTCAAATTCTTGCTGGAAAATAATGCATGGACTCCAATTTGCTCACTAACATATTATATGTTCAAATTATATGGCATGGACATGGATACAGGATATGACACAGACACACTGACATAATGTCGTATCAGAAAAGTGTTTAATACAGTTATACATTTAAATTAAATTCTTGGTGCTTGATAGGTGCAAAATATAAACATGTTGGTGCAAACACAGTATATGTTCAAATTATAAGACATGGAAACAGATACAGAATACGACTCAAACACACCGATACAATGTCATGTCAAAAAGTTGTATGATACGTTTATATGTTTAAACTAAAGTGTTGGTGCTATCAAGGGCAAAATATAAACATATTCATTTATTAGGAAAGATAGAAAACAAGAAATGCATAGAAAATAAATCAGAAAGCTAAAAATTACCTTCTGACTTTGGAGAAGCCTTGTATATGTCAAAGCAATCTGCAGCTCTTGGGCTGCCCATATTAGGAACTTCTTCTCCAACCTCATTGCATTGATTCCATGACTCTATTGCCAATCTTAGACTATCTCTTCTCATTCCTGGATCTCCCACTGCTGATATATATTCATTTGCAGCTTTAACATAAAAAACTCCTGAAAGAAAATTCACTGCCAGAACAAAAAGAAAACAATTTGGCTTTCTCTGTATAGCCATTGCTGAAAATGAAGCAAACTTCATAATCCTACGTATACATGTGTATATAGCAAGTTTAATTGCTACTATATATTATGTGAATGGATTGATGGGTTTGAATTGAAATGTGGAATTTCAACTTATTTTATTGTCTTTTACTAGGAAAAAAAAACATTGCTTTGGACTCTGGTTTTGAACTTACACTTGCATATATCATACTCTTCCTTATATGCCTTTTTTAAAAAAGAAATTATTATTATTATTAGTTGTTTAATGCTTTAAAAAGTTTTATATAATTCTCATTTTAGAAAATGTAATATAACTATGGTTGGGTATACATTCTATTTCATTAAAGGCTACTTATGCCTTTCTTAAACCAACTTTCTTACCAGAAAAGAAAGGGACATAAAAAGGATTCTTGTCAAAATTGGATTTTTTTTTTTTTTTATCCTTTTCTTTTCCTTAATAAAATATTTAATTTTCTGGTTACAAAATCATTTTAATGAAACTTGCATGTAAAAGAAAAGTCTCTCTAGAAAATTGGAGCAATCACCATCCCAGTGGTAAAGTTCAACTACAGGATTTTTCTGTTAAATGCTCCCTTTTTGTTTTTGTTTTTGTTTTTTTTTTTCTTTTTTGCCTTCCTAACAAAAATTGTTATTTCAACTTCTCTTATCAGTTATAGATTTCTACATATCGTGTTTAGAACAAGTTCTAGTTAGAAATTTATATGAATTAGTAGTGAACTGGTTTTTATCAAAAAAATTTTATTTAACTTGTGTTTTTCTAACACATTTTAATATATGTGAATTATTATTTTTATTTTTTTATTAATTTTTTTTAGCATGGCGAAGTGAATCAAATTTGGATTTTTGTCCTATTTTTTTTATTAAATTTAATATTATCTTTTAATAATTTTTGAATATTAATATAAAGGAAATATATGGATCACTTTTTTTTTTTTATCATGGGGAGGAGATCGAACGTATATGCTTTTATCATTAGGCTATGCATTGCTATGCAAAATACTTATATGATTCAAACTTATTATATATGAGTTAGTTGAAAAATAATAAAAATATATTCTATGTATTGATCTAAATAAATTTTGATTAAAACGTATAAAAATATAATTACATTAAAAAAAAACTGATGAGGCGGCTTCATATATATATATATATATATATATATATATATATATATATATATATATATATATATATAGTTTTTAAAAGAATTATTATTTGACCCCATGGTAAAAAAAAAAATCTAAACAACTTAAAAATCAGCTTTTATTAATTATTATATATATAATTTCAAGTCATAGAATATAGATTTCTACACATACTGTTTGCAACAAATTCTAATTAGAAATTTATATGAATTGTATATGAAATCCATTCATAACTAATTTTCATCTATGGCATATATACCATATAAATAAACTGATAAATTCAACTTTTTTTTTTTTTTTTAACATAGGTGTAAAATCCAACTTAGTTCTTTTGTCCATATCGTATATACACTTATCACTAGATTATGTGCTGATAAATTCAACTAATTCATATAATTTATGTGTTTGGAATTGGAACAAATACAAAATTGAATTGAAAATATTTATATGAATTTCAATCAAACTTTGGCAACCAAAATCGTAAGTTACCTAACTCATTAGATCCATGATGATCATGTGCAAGTCATTTTGACATATTCAAGAAAACCACTCAATAGCCAATAATATGATCATCAAGATTGCTAAAAAGGAGATTCTGAAGATTATGGTCCTTCTAGCTGATAATGATATCAGAGTCCTTGATGATGACCACCCTTTCACCCTGATAAATCTATAGGTTGGCTGCACCTGCATATAACAAACTCGTAGCAGGCCTAAAAGGCTACTTAAGTGGAAACAAGAAGCATCAAAAAGGTTAAAATACATTAATGATGCTACTAAAATTGCTATAATATAGTTCTTGCCAACTACACAAATTAGTTCTTTCTCAAAAAAAAAAAAAAAAAAACTACACAAATTATTTTTTCTAGGCAAACTTAATTTCACTGCTGGTCACTCAAGGCAATCAGAAATTTGATTATTGTTAGTGAATTAAGTCTTTTATTAGCAGTGAATTAAGAATTTCTCATTAATATTTGATTTGAAAATACATATTGTTTAATATTTATCAAATTAAAGTGTATTTTCATGCAATTTTGTCCCTCCATAAACCAATATTCATGCAATAATCTTTTTATGAAATTAATATATATTTTTAAATCAAGGGTTAAAATTTCATATATATACACATATATATGAATATTATAATCCTAAAAAATAGAGTGTGATTTTCATAATTTGTTGACGTTGTGTACTACTAATACTTGAAAATTTTTCAAATAGAATTTACTCGAGTTTTACAAAAAATACTTAATTTTATAAAATGTTTCAAAAACTTGTAAAATGATCATTTTTACAGAAAAAATGGCTTTGTTTTACAAAATTTTTCAAAAGATTTACAGAAAAAGGATATTTTGCATTTGTTGAAGTTATTCTCCCATAAAAATGTCTTAATGATAGAACTTTTAAAAATAAAATAATTTAAATTTTATACTTAAGATTGCATTAAAAAATTTAAATATGATATTTTAATATGCATATATATAATTTTGAAATTTATTTTACATCGTTTGTAAAATCTTCAATTTTATGATTCGAGTTCATACAGACCTCTTTCTAATTGTAAGTTAAAAATGTGAGTTTAACAATCTTTAACAAGATAATATAATACCCCTTCCGTTTCACAATAATAATCGTTTTAAGAGGATGCACACATATTAAAAAAATTATTAAATAACTTTAATTTTAATGAATATAGACAAATATATTCTTATTTTCTCTCACCAAATAAGAAAGAACATATGAAATATTGGAGTTGAGATGAGGATAAAGTTGAAAAAAAACTAATAAATATTACATTGAACTTTTAAAACGATAAATAATTTGAAATAAAATTTTTTTTCTAAAATGATTGTTATTGTGAAACGGATGGAGTATAAAAAAAATTATGTGAAATAGGTGCAAGATTATACTAATCCAATAGAAATAAGACACGTCAATTAATGATGTCACATCATATTAATAATTAATATTATTATTAATTAATATAATTAATGTGACTTATTTCTGTTGGATTAGTTTATGAGTGAAGTAGTAAATTTAATCTGCTTAAGAATTTCTTTTATATGAATATGAGCAGTCATGTTTATAATAATTTAAGAGAATCCTAATCTTGTAATCCATAAGCATGATTGCACATACTTCCCTATTCCCTATCAAATGTACATATAAATTGACAAAAACAGTACACAGACCTAATATTAGCAATAACTAATTTTGGTCTTAACACGCAAACTCTGATATTAGCAACCTCTGTGTCTCTAATTAAGATTTATTGGTCGTTGGGTATCTTTTAAACAAAGTGATTGATTCCTCCATTATAACCGCAAGTAAGATTGAAGTTTCTTAATTCTGTCCTTAGACTGCAATTCTTCCTTTTTCTTTTTAATATAAAAAAATTGTGGCAAAATAGTGGATTCAGACCCTTCGAAAACATTGGTCCAATGCTAATGCTACCATTGATTTGGGCTTATCAACTTTTATATGTGGACTTTAGCCTACCAAAACCAACCTAATTTGCAACCTTGTTCTTTACAATCTCTGAAGAACACAGTGTTCAATGACGGAGCTGGGGGTGGAGGGGTAATCGTCTCTCTAATTTTTAAAATATAAAATTTTTAAATGCAAAATTATAAATATTTAGTTATATATTATATTTAATTCTCTTATTTTAGGTGAATTTTTTTTTAAATATATAAAAATTAATTTAATTATATATACCACTTAATATAAATTATAATTTAAAAAATTTGGACCCTATCAAAAAAAAAAAAAAAAATTTCTTGCTCCGTAGTTGACAGTGTCATTATATAAAATTATAATGCTCTCTTCCTTTACCCACTATTGCACTGGTCTTTGACTTAAAGTTTAAAAATAATAATAACAATAAAGCAAAAGGGAAAAAGAGAAGGAACCAATTTGATTTTAACAAAGAAAAGAAAATGACAAAAAGAAAGGAACACCTCCAAATCAGAAAAACCAAAAGAGAGAACTGGCAGTCGTAATTGGCCAAAAAATCTGTTTCCACTTCAAAGCCAAGTAGCTGTTTCAGTTCAGAGCATGACAAAAAGTGGACTAGTATTGCAAGTGGACTGCCTATGGATAAAGAATTAGTGACCAAAAAATTTACTATTTGAGGGGCAGTTCTAAATCTAACAAATCAACAACTAGTTTTTTAAATAGTCCCTTGTTCCTTTCTATCAAACAAGTTATGTGCAGACAATAGGAACTTATAAAGAAAAAAACCATGTTAACCAATTAACTTTAGTTTATTGGTATTATATTTATTATCACTGTGAAGTTATGAAATCATAATTAATTTTAAAAAATTATATATCTAGTTTATCTTTTCAATATAATAAAAATCATACTATTTACCTTAAAATTAATTTAAGCAAATAAATAAATTCACTTATTAATTGAGTCAATTCTTAAATTTTAATTAAATGTATCAAACTGATAATTATGTCAAATAATACAATTAAACAAAAATAAAAAATAAACTCAAAAATGAAATTTACCACTTCTCAACACTTTAATTTTAATCTTACCACTGTACCAAAAACATCATTGGCTGATGGTGCAGTTATGAGGTGCCTTTATGTCATGTAGTGTTAGGGTATTAGCCTTTGTTGTAACCAAATAATAAAAAGAAAATGAAAACTAGGATTTGTAGTTATATAATTTATATATTGTTTCTGGACATAGGAGATCCAAAGAGGTCCCCATCTAGACATGAATTATTTTGAAGTACAAACCATGAAGAAAAGAAAATTAAAGTTAGGCAAAGTGGTCACAAGATTTAGAGCGGGCCTTTCTTTTGAAAAAACAATTCTAGTAGAAAACAAGTAAGAAACCCACGTTCCTATTTATCAGCCTAACTGTCCCTCAACTGCTACAACACCAACATCCTCTCTCCAATCTCCCCATCACCTTCCTTATTCAGTTTCTTCTCACCATTTCCTTCTCTGCCAACTTCATACTTTCTTCAATTTTCATCCTAACAAACAAATTGCAAAAATCTGAGAATACCCATTTTATCAGTACTAGAAAAACATGAAGTGGGGTAAGAAGAAACCTTCTTCTTCTTTTTCTTCTTCTTCTTCTCGGCCTTTCTTGATTTCTCAGGTTTTACCCATTTCTTGGATTGCAAAGTTCAAGCAAATGAGCATCAACTCAGCGCAAAAAAATCCAAAGGTCAAGCAAAAAGGGAAATGGAATTCTGTCTATACAACTACAAATTCCTCTAATGGTGGAGGTAAATTTTATGGTGGTGATGGTGATGCTTTTTGGAGAATATCATTTGGAGATGATAATCTTGATGGTTTCAAGAGTAGAACTATTTTGCGATCGGTTCGGTATAATTCAGATGATGATCTTGAATTTCCACCTTCAAGTTGCCAGAGTTGTAGATCAAATGCTACAAGAGTTTATGGAAAAGAAGAGACTCCAAAGTTCAATAACATGGTTTCTCATGTAAGGAAAATGAGAGGATTGCCAGAAGAAGTTGAGATTTTTCCAGAAGTACAAACATGTATAAGAGAAAAAGTAGCAGAAATCAGAACTCCGAGGCTGAAAGTTGAAAGAGATAAGATATTGAGGAAAGGAAATCAGAGAGTTTTTGAAGAGAAGCAATTAGAATTAGATGGAAGATCGCATGATGCAGAAGGGATTCCAAGAAAAGCACTAGTAAAGAATATGCATGAAATGGAAATTGGAAGAAAAGGTGGGATGCATGAAAGGGTGGATTGTAAGTTGGCAGCTTCTGGTTCAAGAATTTATATGAATTCAAGAGATTTTGATAGAAGAAAAATGGAAAAAGATTGTGTTTTTGCTGCTGAAAATGAAAGTGGAAGACTTCCTGCAGAAAATTTTAGCTCTGAGTGGCAGAAGCAGAAAGAAAAGAAGATTGAAGAGTTCAAGTCAAGAAGTGAAGAACAGAGGAAATCTCTGTACAAAAGCAGAGAATTACAGAGGAAAAGACCAAAGCAGAGCAGTAAAGTAAGAATTTATTCTCCAAGAACAGCTTCAAAAGCTGAAATCTGCAAAATAAAAGCTCTAGAAGACATGAAGAAAGCCAAGTTGAAAATGAAAAAGAAAGCGACGGAGAAAACTATAGATGGATTCAAGGGGTTAGAAAGCTTTGCAGTGGTGAAATGTTCATACGATCCACAGAAAGACTTCAGAGATTCAATGATTGAGATGATTAAAGAGCAGAGGATTAGGCAGCCAGAGGAGCTTGAGGAACTCTTGGCATGTTATCTGACATTGAATTCAGATGAGTACCATGATATCATCATCAGAGTTTTCCGGCAGGTTTGGTTCGATCTGAACCAAAACCAAGCCTGTTTTGACACAGAAACAGAGAATGAAGAATGTTACTAGAATTAACCACATTTCTGCGCATGAGAGGGAAACTAGTAACTTGTAGGTATCCTGTAAATAAGTAAGATATTACTGTTCTTCAAATATCATGCTTCTAATTGTCTTTTGATAGGAACATTTAGCTTCAAGAAATACTATAAATATGCAAATACTAATGTGATTGTGTACTGTATCTTCACCATCTTTAAGAGGTAGGCTTTTAGAAGTAATGTACGATTGAGGGAAGAAGAATCTAGACAGTACCAAGACACAATATGGACCTTATAAGTGTCAAGGGTGCTGTACAGTGAATTATTCCGAATTCAACCCCTATAGCAATAGGCAGCAAAGTAACAATGTTTGTAAACCCTTTTCTTCCTCCCAAAATCCGTGTCTTTTTTCTGGGGAAAGTGTAACAATTTAGTACTGTTCCAGTACTAAACTTCCATAGGTCCACCATCTGAGGAAAGTGTTAATACTAGTTGCTTCTCTGACATAAGCAATTCGTATTCCCAATCCCTATTTACAATCTCATCCAATAACAATTTTACTTAAAAACCAAAGAATTTAGGTTTGATGATACTATACTCGTCCCTAGAGCTGTAAGGTTGCAAGTTCGAATCTGAATCAGAGCTGAATTAACCTAAAATAAAATTCCTAGTTAAAAGGTTTTCTGCATACATCTGAAGTAAGACTTCCTAACTGTAGCTTCTTTCCCAATCTCCTCTTCCCATTTTCAATGCATGAGTGCTTAAGCCAGCAATAGCGAAATTGGACTTCCTGAAAAGCACATTAATAGTCTTCTTAATGTTCTCACATTTTGCATGGCATACCAAAAAGAGGAGTGGTAGGAAAACAATCCAAATCAATCGCATTTCTCATTATTACAGGGAAGCCATTTGTGTGTATAGCATAATCCATTCTAAAAGTGGCATAACAAAGAAAAAGGATAATTCCATCTTGAGAAGCAGGATTTGGTTAAGACTTGAGACTATTGCAAGGAACCGGTGAAAATTAAATTAAGAAATATTAGTCTAGAAGCGGCTATGTAGCCATCTCCATCTGGCTAGCACAGCACAGCCACCGCTAGTCTAACTTCCTACTGTTTCAGAGCGTATTCCAAATAGACTTTGACTTGCATAGAAGTTATAATCAATGGACTGTTGGTGAAGAAAAGAGACCACAGCAAACATAAAGAGGCATACAGCTGATGAAGAGAGAAGTGAGGAAAAAGATTTAGATTTCCATGGAAAGCTAAAACAGAGAATGATTCAGTAGCAAAGCTGTCAATGTTAACAAGTCAAGAGCATTTTGGTATTATCCGCGCATTAATGCACGATCTCAAGCAAGCAAATATTTAGCATGACTGCAGAATTTGCAGTCGCCATTCTCTCACAAAGAAAAGCCCTTGGAGGAAGCAGAAATTATTCCCCTGGCAGTCACCTTCAAACATGCATAAATCGTTGAATTCTTTTATTCTTCAAGAAACAAGAGAACCATTTTGATTTCATTATTGACAAGACGTATGTCAGGTTAAAAGAAATAGTATATACACTGTTCTTCCATCTTAGCAGATGGTGATCATATATTTCTAATTCAAGGTATTCATAAAAAATATAACACTAATTTTAGCGTCTCATTATCATTACAAGAATATTTTTTTAACAGCACATCCATTTGCAAAATTGCCAGCCATATTACTAACATCATCGCATCTTAAGTTATAGCTTCCCCAATAGCCAACCTCAAATTTAAAACCATTATTTCTTTTGTCTTTGTAGTCAACTTGTACCAAAAAACTCCTATCAATAAGTCATTAATGGTCACAGCATCACAAAGACCTCATTCAGGTTCCACCCCATTTTCCTCAGTTGGCTATTTCTGTTTCTTATTAAGCTATCAAGGTTGTATAATCAATAACATGGGAAATCCCAGAGTAGGAGACAGGTCAGTTAATTGTTTGTATTTGAACCTCGTCTATCTTCAATATTCTAAGTGATATGATCCACTATGTACCTCCAACAGATAAGGTAGCTTTCTCTATGCATGATGACTTAAGAAAACTATTCCAACTATCACATAATTAGGCACTAAAATCATTTCCAGTCTTAAAGCTGACATTTTCCTCCTATATGATAGACGTCAAAAAACTGTTCTAGCTAGATGACATTCCAAGCACCATTAAACTTAAGGACATGAGTTGATGATGAGATCAAAACACAAAATCTATTATTACCACATCAACAAATCATACCTAAATTTATTACATGTGAGGCTCAGGCATCAAAAGCCGGAAAAAACAATCAAGCAATTTCAAGTTCTCTCTGCAGGAGTAAGATGCCCCATCTGTTCTGCAAGATTATTTACATTCCTCATATTCCACCAAAATTTTCCTTGATCACTGGGTTTGATTTCATTTTTTCTATCACCAGACTCCTTTCTTTCTGATTGAACTTCATGTGCATCTGTTGAACCAGGATTCTCAGTCAAAAACTGTTCCCAGAATACATCATTGACTCCAGTTGCCACAGTAGGAGCAGTACCAATTGCCTGTTCATTCAGAGGATCAGGCTCTGGAGCTGAAGCTACAGCAGGCTCAGAATTCATGTCAATAGCAGGAGACTTGGGCCGAACATCGACATTAAACTGTACACAAGATATGGCCGGGCTTTCTTCACAACTTGTAGATTCATCCAACTCCGAGGTTGAATTACGTTGAACATTGGTTTGAACATCATTTACAATAGTCTCCCAAAATGTCAGGGATGACTCCAACTGGTCAAACTGCTCTGTGTTTGACAGTGCTGTAGAATTACTATCTGTGTTTACTCTAGCAGTCACCATCTGATTATCATCAATGCTTGTTTCATCATAAAAATAACCAATTCTCGGCAACCTTCTCTTTCTATCATGGCCTGGTTCCAATTGTGACATGAGATTTAAAGCAAGCCCAGGCTTCTGCAAGACTCGGGCCACAAAAGACACCATAGTTTGCTGCCGCCGTTCCATCTGTTGCAATTTCTCCTTCAAAGCCTGCATTTGCAACTCAAATCCTTGCCGCTCACGTTCATGCCTCTGTAACTCCAAGATAAGCCCTTCTTTCTCATGTTTAAGTCTATCTACGTCATCCTTCAAAGCCTGTCTTTCCGAATCAGTTAGTGGATTAGATCCCTGTCCTTGAAGATTTTGCATAGAATGGCTATGAACTGGCTTCCGTCTATGAATGTTCTTCATAAGGTGCGGTTGGCCTCTGACAAAATCTTCATTTGCAAATTCCCATTGTTCTGGATCGCTCTTTCTAAAGCCCTATTAAATTCAAAACATTCCAATTCAACCTAAATAACTCAAAGGAGAAGGCATATGCACACACATACACAATAAGCATTAAAGCACACACGCACACAAAACAGAAAAGGCATTAGCTTACATATGTGTTGAGTTGTCTGATGAAACTTGAGAAGTTATTGTGCTTAAAGAATCTCGGGAGCAAATCCCTTGCAAACTCTGGTGGATTCCATACAATAAAGCTTTTATTGCTCTGACTCCAAGAAACAACTGAATCTGTGGAAGGATCATCCACCATCTCATATGTCTTCGAAAGGAATGGTGGCAATGAATTGGAACTGCCCTGAGATTCATCCATCCTAAATTCCAATCTCTAATTAGAACCACAACATCAATGGTCTCCAAGACCCAAAATCATTCACCAAGGAATAAGAAAATTCCGCTCCCCTATTACTCAATTGCAAAAATCCCAAATGACCAAAACCCTCTATGCCCACCAAGCAAAAACCCTTTTTGGTCTATCCTTCAGGAGTCACATACCTCGAAACCCCAACAAAGACCCAATTCACAACCATTGAATCTACACTGAAAACTCACCAAATCAAGTCAAAACTAAAAAAACCCAATAAACCCACTTATGCTTAGACAATAAACGATCCGAACATCAGCTTTTGGTGTACAATCCTTATAATTCACTCCAAATAATCGATCAACCGTCCTTTCAAAATCCAATAAAAACCCAATTAAAAACCCTAAATTCTACCCAAAGTTAAATACAAAATCCAACCAAGTAAAACCCTTTTCACCCCTATAGAATTGCGCTGAATCGTGATACCCAGAACTAGAAATAGAAATATCTTCCAATTGCAAAGCAAATGATACTCAAATCTACAAAAAGGAAAAATTCAAACGAAACCCACTTCTTCCCCTTTGCCCAATCAAAACCCAAAAGCAAAATTGTATATAACCCCAAACGCAACAGTTGCAGGTTCCTGTATGTATATAACAAAAACAACAAAAATAAACAGTTCAGTTCTGTTATTAGTTTTGACAAGTCGTTAAACAGCATTAATTTTTTATTAATTATGAAAATTAATCGAACAAGGACCAAAATTTTTAAAAAGAAAAAAAAAAGTTACTACTACCTTGAACGAAGAAGTTGCAGAGAAAACGAAGTTGATTTGGTTTTGAGGAGCGAAAACGATTTGTTTCGTTGTCGTTTAAAGAAATTTTGGGAATTCCCAGCTGTTGAGTTGAGCAGCGTTAAGGAGATTTCTTTATTAGGGTTTTTACATTTTATTATCTCTTTCTGCGTGCTCATGAAAAAAGGAATATATATATATATAATCAAATCAAATAATAAAAATTAGTAGGATATATAATTGATTAAGATATTCTCTTTCTATTAGAAGAATCTGGTAGAGTTTAGAGTATAGAAAAATGTTATATTATTAAATTAAATTAACTTCAACAATTAGTTTGATTGATAAATGAATTTGTCTTTTTTTATTTTTTATTAATTATATTAAATTTTTGAAATTGCACTTTAAAATAATTTTTGAAGACATATATCATTAAAATTCTGTTTATTTTGTGGAAAAAATATTTTCGAAAAAATTAAATTTCTATTATTTGATTATAATATTAAAAGTTATTTAAAAAATATTAAAAAATTTAATTTTCAAAGTTATAAATATATTTAAACTTATAACAATTTCATATTTTTAAAATTTTATTGTAAATATGAGAAAAATATATAAAAATAATATATTTAATGTTCGGTGACGACAGGCGATAGTCGGCGGTGGTCAGCAATAGTTTTCATTAGTCACCAGTAATGAGTATTAGTGATTAACAGATTAATAAATTTATATTTACACATTTTTCGTTTGTTATAATAAATTTGTCAAAATTTAAAAAATAATTCCAATTTAAAAAAAAAGTTATTTTTATTTAAAAAAAAAACTTAATTTTTCTTGTTAGTTTTTCATTAACAAAGAAAATATTTTTATTTACTAATTTTTCAAAACGTTTCAAATATTAAAAAATATAAACTTATGTCTTTTGTTATAATAAATTAATTTGAAAATATTTTGATAATAAATATTAAAAATATAAAATATATTTAATTAGTATGTTACATGTGTCGAGTATTATGTGGATGTCTTTATATGTGACGTTTGTGCTTTGGTGGCTAAGATGTGGTTATTGAAATAATAATGAACCACTTTCAAAGAATTTTCCTCATCTTTGGTAACGTAGACAAAATTTTAAAATTTCAAACATTAATAAAAATAATTCAAGTTTATTATTGGGCTGAACATTTGGGTTATGGGACGTAACACATTAAGAGAGAGAGAGAGATTTTCATTTAACAATTAGTGTGATTATTTTTTACTAAATTATAATAAAAAAATTATATATATATATATATATATATATATATATATATATATATATATATATATATTTGATAATTTATTAATAATTCACTAAAAAAATTATATTATTATAATATAAAAAAAATAGAGAACTTATGAGTTTTTCTTAATTAACCTCTTATTGAGTAACAAATGAACTAATCATTCTAAAAAGAAAAAAACAATTGAATTAATTAATAACAATAATATATAGTAATAATAAACTAATAATTTATTTTTAAAAACAGTTATAGAATTATTATAGAAGATGTCAATGTCATTAATAATAATAAATTATTATAATTAAGGATTAAAATAACAAAGTCACATACTCGCATGACTAAGCGGTTTTGTTGGCCAATTAAACGATGGAGTGTAGAAGGTTTTTGCGTAAGAGCTTATGCCTTGTTTGGATGGAGATGTAAGCATTAAGCATCTATTAACTGTTATCGTTGACGTGGTCTGACCTTAGAACCCTATACACACATACACACCTTTGTCATAATAATAATTTAATAATTTTTGTAATGTCATTCATGCACAAATTGAACCCAATATTTTAACCATTTCGTTTCAAGTAATTCAATATTTGACAGTGAAGTTTAAATTTTTTTTTAAAAATAAATAAATATTATTAAAAAAATTAATGAATTTTATTTTAATGTTATTGGAATAATTTCAAGAGAGTTATAAGATTACAAATTCAAATATATCAATTATAATTAAATTTATATCAAACAATAACAAAAAATTTATTTCGAATATATTAATTATCTTAAAAATATATTTTTAATAATTTTTATCATTAATTTTCAATTCAATATTATTGTTCGTAACCCCTCAAATAATAATATCAAATACATTTTAAAAAGGTCTATACGCACAAGTTTGTTGGAGCTTTTACAAGATAATTATGTGATTCATTCATTTTTGTTGAGAAATTTAATTTTAATTTTAATTTAAACTCAAAATTTATCAGTTATAGAGATAATTTTAATATCATTTAGCTAAAAGCTCATTGAATAGTACCAAGAGCATTTGATTATATATATATATATATATATATATATATATTATAAACTTAAAGCAAATAAAAGAAATGCACAAAAAAAAATTCACCTCATCAAATTAGAAGAATTGTATTTAATTAATTTCAAATCAATTGAATAATAAATAATCGTTCAACCAATTTGAGATTTGGTAAATTGATTTCCAATTAAAATTAAACTGTAATTAATGATGAATATAATAAATTAATTAATAGTAATATATGTTTAATAAAAGTAATAATAAATTATTTTATAAATATAATAATGATTTTATATATTTAGTTATATAGTTAAAATGAATATAAAAAATATATAATGCAAGTTATATATACAAATAAATATAAAATATAAATACACAAATAATTTCATATAAAAAGCAAAGAAATGATAGCAACAATTTATTTCAGTAAATAATGAAATAAATTTTAACTCACATATTAAATAAAAGTAAAAATTTAAATAAAAGTAAAAAATAAAAAATTAGTTTATATATTAAATAATTTATTTCAATAAATAATGAAATAAATTTTAACTTACATATTAAATAAAAGTAAAAATTTAAATAAAAGTATAAATAAAAAATTATTTATATATTAAATAATATAAAATAAAAATAAATTCTCACAAAGGCAAAGCCATCGTCTAGTTAATTATTATTAGAGTCGATATATATATTTATATTATGCATGGAAACAGGATAAGGAAGGGAAGGTAAGTTATTTTAAAGGGAGGGGAATGGAGAGGATGGGAGGGAATGGAGAAATTTTTAATTTATTTTATTTGGCAAATTAAAATTTAGTTAATAAAAGGAATGGAGGGAAAATAAAATTTATGAAATAAGAAAGGAAATGATATGAATTATAATTATAAAAAGATAAAAAAGTACCAAATAAATAATAAAGAGAATAAGAAGAATATTTATAAATTTTCAATAAGAATAAAATCTATTAGTTATGTTAAATTTTTAAAAATAATTTTCAAATAATAAAAACTTGAGATCATTATTAATAATTTTGAAATATAATTAGATACATTGAAATGAATTTATTAAAATAATAAAAAAAAAGATAAGTTTATTACATTCACGTTATAAGTGATTTTAGAAAAGCAATAGAAATCTGAACTAATATTATTAAAATATTCAAATATAAAAAAATATTTGTAGGATAATATTAACGTAAAAAATATATAAGGACTTATATAGAATACTATTAAATTAATAAGGGTAAAAAAAGTTATAAAAATAAATTATAATCTCCCACTAGAAGTTGAAATTTTTTACACCCTAATTTTGGGTGTAACCAATTTCAACTTATATAAGAGAAATAAGGTGAATTGATTTATTCCCCTTCCTTCCCCTTAAAAAAAAAAAAAAAAAAAAAAATAGATGCTAATCAAAATAGATATTAATTTTTCATTTATTCTTCTCCCTTCCCCTTAAATTCACCATCATCCATGCATAATATTAGTTTTATAGCCTCTAATTATTAAACAACCAATGAGTTTTTTATTTTGTAGTACTATAGTCGTCTTCATGGCTGAAATGTCTCGAGTTCAAATTTTAATAGGAACCAACTTTGCAAAAAAAAAAAAAAACGTGTTTGATAAACACATGATAAATTGAAATAATATTTTAAAATTATAATAGAAGCATTAAAAATTAAATTTTCAAATTATTAATCTTTAAATATTCAATTATATATGTTGTTGTTGTTGTTTTTAATTATAAAATAAAATTTTTTTTGTTATTTGGTTTTTAAAAATAGAAAAATAGATTGTCATGACAAAAAAAAAAATTACAAAAAATAATTTTTCTTTATTTTATCAATCCATTTTTCAAAATATTTTGAAAAAAATATAAAGAAAAAAAATATAATAAAAAAACCCTAATAATTAAGTTGCGGAACTAGACCAAGACAAATTTGTATAGAATAATTAGCTAAATCAAATTATAAATACTCATATATTATAAGTGATATTGTAAATAGTAATTAGGGACATATTAAAAGTTGAACATTGTATTATTATTATTATTATTATTTTGCCACTGAAACATTGTATTATTACAGACATAGGATAGGAATTTTCCACATTAGGATTGACTTTCTTTTCATACAACTTTGATTTCCACGACTATACTTTAATTTCTAATCCCATGTCAGTCGAAAAATAAAATTAAAAATATTGCCAGTTTCACAGCTTTGAGTTTGGGCATCAAGAAATTTGACCCTAACATGTCAACAAACATTTCTAGATTGTTCTAGATTATACTTGGTATACCATTTCACATTTTCACCCAAATATCATTTGGTTATAATAATTTTTTTACGTCTTAAAAACTTTTATTAACAATAACATATAAATTATTAAAAAATCATTCTTGAAAATTTTGGAAATAAAACAAAAAATTTTAATTCCAACTAAAGTTCACATTTTCACTATAAATTCATGCCTCATTTGGCATAATAAATTTTAAATTCATAAATTTGAACAAAATTCATAAAATAAAAAATTCATATCCCATATAAATTTTCAAAATTTTCATTTTTGAAAGTTCTGCAAGATAATGAATTTTAATAAATTTATGGAATATAACTCAATTTTTTAAATTAAATAAAAATTGAACTACAATATATGAATTTTTCAAAATTTATCACTGAAATCCTTCAAACGAGTTCTCAGTGTTTTATAATGAATTTTTCTTTAAATTTAAATTTAATATGCTTGGTCTTTGCTGGTAAAGCTACAGTGGATAAATAAATGTTGAATATATTAATTAAAAATTATTTTTTAAAAATAAATTTAATCTAAATAAAAAAAAATCTAAATATTTAACAACAGTTACAAAAAAAATCCATTATATTTTATAATGGGCCTTTTAATGCGGTTTTATTGGATGGCCCATGTATTAAACAGCTCCATCAACATCCATCTGGGCCTGGTGTATCTACTTAGCCCATGTAGCTTTTGGGTCGATTGGATCAAGATCTCAATCAATTGTGAACTATATTCACCTCATCAGATTATGTATTAATAATAATTTGATATACTGGCGCGTTAATTATAATACACATTTTATAATTTAAGTAGTTAATTATCATATTCATCTTATGAGATAATTATTATTTATTATGAAAGACTTTAATTGAATAGTTGATAATATGAGTAATGAGTTAGGTTAACTTAAGATTTTTTCAAATCAATACCACTAAAATTTCCAGAGCCTAAAACAGAAAAAAGCAAATTTGTTGAACCAAAAAAAAAAAAAAAAATGCACTTTTTCTAATACAAAAAGTTCACAAGTCAGCAAGTTAACTATATATCCCTTTTTTTGTTTGTTTTTATAAGCAGGAAAGTGAAACTCAAAACTTTTTCTTTTTTAACTGAAAAAATAAAATTTAAAATCTTAACCGAAATATATATATATATATATATATATATATTCTCAACAACCGTTCAAATAATAATGCATAATTGATACAATATTATGATTTCATAAGTGAATTTTGCACATCTATTAAGTTAGTTGATTTATGATCTTGTATTTGCATCTTAACATATGAAGTTAGAGAGTTTAAACTATAAAAATTTGTTTTTATTTAAAAGATTTTGATATACATTTAAAATATAACAAAAATAAATTTAAGTCAAAATTCCCTAAAAAAAAAAGCAAATTAGACAAATCTTTCAAATTTTAAAATATATTTTTTCATATATATATAAGTCTTATCTATATTGAATGTATAAATCAATTTAATGAGATAAAAATATATGGAAAAAAAAATATATCGATATATTTTCATTAAAAAAATAAATAAAAGAATTATATTAATTAAAATATTTTATCACTTATTAATTTATAATTGGAATAAATATATATACTTATAAAAGTAATAATTATATATATATATATATATATATATATATATTCCTTTTTGTTTTGAAATAGAGATCAATTCATAACTAATTCCTCCCATTCCGATTTGATACATTTGTTTGTCATCATTTCAAAGTGAAAAAAAAAAAAAAAAAGAAGGAGAGAGAGAGAGAGAGAGATTAATCCCACTGTAAAATCAGAAGCCACTTTGTCCATAGCCATAATGTTTTTAACAAAAGAGTTAAAACAAATGTCAAATCCACCGTCATTTTTTACTGAAAAATATAAATAATTATAAGATATCTTAAAATAATAAAATATGCATAATTGCATATAAAATGTTATATTAGACTGATATTTACAACAAATTATACATGTACAAACACATATTTATTTTTATTATTTAAAATAAAAAAAAGCATTAATAATATCAATAAATTAAAAGAAAAAAGTTCAATAATTTTAATAAAAATATATATATATAATAAAAATGATAGGGAAAATGATACGATTGGACTACAGGCCTACAGCTAGTGATTACAATATAGATGGAGAGAGACGCAGATGAATAGCAGAAGAAATAAATAAAAAATTATTAAAAAAAGAAAAATCCACCGTTAGAAAAAGCAGGCAAGTGAAGTGCCTCGTGGGTGGCAGGCACATCGGGCATCACGTGACCCCACCAGTTTAACGGATATGATTAGACTACTTATATAATTAGTGGTCCCTACATAAAGTAAATATAGGCCATTGGGCAACTTAGCCAATAGCTCAATAGCCCAATTGCCCACCGCAATAACACCCCTACCTTACTTTATTCTTTCTTACTCCCGCAATTCTTGCCACGTTAATTGGAACGCAAATTTAAATCCCATCTATTTATGAACAATAATAAATTGATTTATTTAATTTTAAAATTACATACAAAATTTAGAATCTATTTTAAATTGAATTTAGAGTTACCTTTGAAAATTATTTTTTGACATTTTCTTTAATTTTTTTAAATTTTTAATTGCTTTTTTACAAGTTGTAGTTTGAAAAAATAAATTTTTTTTTTCAAATCATGATTTTATAAACTTTAAATAAGATAAATGTAGTTTAACAAAATCAGTTTAACCACAATACTAAATACATATTTATTAATTGTTTCTTGTAAGAATGTGGTTGAATTGTATAATTTTTTACCAAATGTTAAGTAATTTTTAAGTGTTTAAATCATTAATTACCTATAAAATTTATAAATATTTACATGTTTTATATACATTTTACTATATTCTTGTATATTAACAATATATAATTTTATTCCGTTATAAAATAATATATAATTTTATTATTAAAAATCTTTAGCTGAATTATTAAACTAACAATTAAATATTAAATTTCAACTTTTAAAATTCAATGCTCAATTCAAATTTATATTATTTAATAGTACAAATAATTTAAATGAAATAAGTTAGTAGAATGAAATATGAGAATCTAACCTAAAACTTTTTAGATGATAATATTTGTCTTTTTCATTTAATAATTTTAATTTTAATTTTAATAAAAGAATAAATAAATAAAACAAGGAAAAGTGGTGTTGTTGCTAGTATGTATTAGCTCGTAGGCGTCTCGTTTGCGAGCCCAACAAACACCATCAGAAACACAAACCGATATGGATCTAATTGGGTGGATTGCAATCGAGTTTATTGATGACCAATTGGAGTCCGCGGCGCACGTGTGAGACAGTGCAAGTTTTCGCCTTCGGGTTTCGGATAACGACTGTTTAAGGAGGCCTGTTATGGGTCCCTCCCTCCCCTACCTTATTCTATAGTGCTTAGGGATGGTAATTTAGTCCGTCTCGTTGGGTACCCGTCCCGTCCCTAATGGGGCGGATATTACCCACCCCATTTAATAAATGGGGCGGGCGGATTTTAATTTTAAAACTCGAATCGGGTTTGGGGCGGGACGGGTAATGCTAAAACCCGTCCCGATTATATATAATATATATTTTTAATTTATTTTTTTTATGTAAAAGATAAATTATATTATATAAATATGTAAAAAAGAGATATAAATGAATATATATATACATAAAAAAA